>PVKH010015632.1:0-16013 GCA_004027955.1 Chaetophractus vellerosus
TGATTATATTAAAAGCCACTGATTATATACTTTGCATAGATCATATGGTATATAAATATATCTCAAACTGCTTAATAAACAGATAAATAGTTGTGTAAGAATAGCCAGAAATAGCAGCTGTGTACAGCAGGGGAAACAGAGATAGATTGAGAGGTGAGGAATTTTCTTGTTTGTTTGTCTGATTTTTGTTTATTATTATTATTGAAATAATGAAAATGCTCCAATAATGATTGAAGTGATGACTGCACAACTATGTGATTATACCAGAAACCATTGAGTGTACACTTTGGATGAATTGTATGCTTTATTAATATGTATCAATAAAATTGATTTGTTTAAAAAAATAAAAATAAAGAATTTTTTAAAAACACATCCACTGATACTTCCACAACTGGCTGTAAAGGAATAGCTTGCACTCCCTATTAAGAGCAATTAGAAAATCATATTTTAAAAATCTGAGAAAGTCTGGAATTGGGGCTCCAGCTCCTGGAGAAAGGGAAAGGTCATTGAGGTTAGTCTTACTTTTTGGACACTGCCTTCCCTTAAGGTAATTGCCAATTAAGCCAGGAATCAAATAACATAAAGTGGGGAAACCACAACTATTGGAATTGGAGTAATACATAAAAGTTTAAATAGTGTTAAAGAGTTAAAAGAATATATTCTTAACTGGATGATAATATCAAAACTTGTGGGATGCAACTAAAGCAGTGTAAGAGAATGCAATAGCCTTAAATGCTTATCTTAAAAATGAAGGAAGTCTACAAATCAATGCAATCCAGAGCTAAACCCTGAAGATTTGGACAAATTAGACCTATCTTCAAAGAACTGATGGTCTGGCAATTGTCCTTGGCATCTTAAGAAAGTTCTTTGGGTGCTGATCTCTTACAGGATACAAAGCAGAAGTATAAAGGTCCATTTTCATTTAATGGAGAGAATTTTTCTGATTATATGGAATATTTAAGGAAGAGCTGCCTTAGTAAACAAATGGACAAGAAATATTTCCCGGTCTTTTTCCATAATTTCCAAACACAAGATGTGCCAGTTGGAATCTCAAATATTTCATATTCACCTGTTTTTATGCCACACTGCATAATTCCTGTGAATCAAAGCTCAATGGGATGCCTGCCTTTCATTTTGCAGGCAATGGAATTTTCAAATTAGTATTCCAAGCACTCAGTGTTTTTAAAAATATTTCCCTAGAGGAGATTTAAAAACCACACTTATTTATGAGCACTTCTATTTCTCCATTGTCAGAGTATACTGTACAGAAATCAGGGAAAAATGTCTAGGCACCATAAAGGAAGACATTATGTCTTTTCTTAAATATGTATTTAATCTGAAATGGGGTGATCTGGAGTGATCATTTTCTTGAATGAGGTCTGTCATCAAGTAAACCAAATAATCAAAGCATTAGTCTCACAATATTATTTATAATACCATTATCTAGTCCATTTGATATCCTTTACCAGAAATAATTAAATCTTTAATTTTCTTTAATGACCTCTGGATGTTGCTCTGCTTTGAATGTGTAATGGGCATTAGAGTAGAAAAGAATATGGGGAAGAAACCAGGTTTAGGAAGAAAACCAACAGTAGAGTATGTGGGGAGTCTCAGAAGTAAACCCAAGAAAAGATAGCTCAATATTACAAATTTAAAGGATGGAAATCAAAATGGTTTTGCATCTGACAGCCCAAGAATTAGAGGAAAAATTTTACTGATAGAGAAAATCAGACAAAAAGACCAGCTACCTCCTTATGCCATTCCCAAGAACTTTTTGAAGGGTTAATTTCAGCATTAGCAAGAAGAGAACAAAATCTAATCTTAAATAGTTAAAATAATGATATTTTTTTTTCTGTCATCTGGATCTAAATTTTGCAATTCCTGGGATGATTTTAATTAAAATAAAAATATTTTAATATGATTAATGGTAATTCCCTTATTATAGTTGAGTTATAAAACAAAATCCCGCTGCTGGGTATGTGCAATAAGTACATCTAAATTGAAGTTAAAAGAAAGGTAGGGGCCAGCTGGATAGCCCAGTGGATAGGGCGCCGGCATACCACATGGGAGGCCCCGGGTTCAGTTCCCGGGGACCTCTCCTAGCAGGCAGACCGCCTTGAGAATGGCAAGCTGCCATGGGCGGGCCAGAGCCGCCGTGGGCAGGGCAAAAAGCTGCCCCAGACAGGGCAAAAGCCACCACGGGCAGGGCAGGTCGCCCGCGAATGGAGCGCAGCCAGCCACCCACGAACTGAGAGCCGGCCGTGAATGGAAGCAGAAGCCGCCCACAAGTGGGGAAAGCCTGGCCTGCGCAGTGACCAGTCTCGGCACGTCGCCGCAGTGGGGGGGAGGGGAGATATGTAATAAAATAAATAAATCTTTAAAAAAAAAAAAAAAGAAAGGTAGAAAGTTAATTGCTGTATAAACATGTACCTTGAATAGTCTGTCAGAAAACAGATACTCAAATATATTTGATGGAGGAATGAATAGTAACATATCAGAGCATCTGTTTCTATAATATAAGGAAAACTAAAGTATCTAAGATACTTTCCAAACATATTTCTTTAGATTAGGGATCAAAAACTCAAACAGTTTTGAGGGACATGTTGATAAAGTATCTATCTCCCTGATGGTATTAAACCCCGAAAATCATGTGAACTGTGCAAACTATAGCATCATTCCACACCAGTGGTTCTCAAAATTGAAGAGTATTTTGTTTTTTAATGCTTTGACAAAATAAAATACAATCTTTGGTCTTGATTTGGCCAACCAACTTTTTATTTGCAAGCTTTGCTTTAGACCTGTTAAGTTACTATTAACAATTACTAACATTTAAGGTTTCACTATACCAGACATTTTTAAGCATTTTCAATATATTAACTCATTTGTTTCTCACACTAGCTCTATGAGATAGGAAATGTTATTTCTATTTTACTGAAAGAAAACAAATCCCGTGTGGTTAAGTAACTTCTCAAAGGTTACAAAACTGCTAAGTACTAGGGCTGGGATACCAATCCAATTATTCTGACTGCAAAACCTGAACTCTTACCCTCTGTTCTACTGCCTCCTACACTTGGTAAATGAGGATGCTCAGGAAACATCAGTGCGGAGTATCTATTATCTCACTGATTCCATGGGTCAGGGGTCCCCGCATGGCTCAGATGGGCCTCCTGTTAGTGTACCACAAGCTGTGATCGAGATGTCCGCTAGCGTGGGATTCTCAACTCTTGGTTTAACTGGGAAAGGGTCCCGAATTGCACCAGGTCCTTGGCAGAATTCATTCCCTTACAGCTGCAGGAATCATGGCAACTTGCTTCTTCAAAGTCAGCAAAGGAACAAGAAACTCCAGCCAAATGAGCATTGCACACTTACATAAGCAGGTATATGCAATCACTTACATCCCATCACCTTTGCATATTCCACAGCTAGAAGCAAATCACAGGTCCCACCCACAGTCAAGGAGAGGGGATTACACGAAGGCATGGCTAGCAGGAGGCATGATTCACCTAAGCCAGTCTGCCATAGTCAGTCTAACAATATTCCTACAGTAAGACACTATTTCAATAACAAACCACATGAATGGGCTTAGACAAAGACTGAAAACTGAAGAACGTCTATGAAAAACTGAAAAAGTTGGATTCGTTGCCATGTTAACAGATTCTACACTTTGCCTTTTCTAAAACAATATATATATATATTTTTAAAAAGCAATTCGTATTTCAGTTGTAAAGTAAGGAGATGTGATCATAGTTGTATCATCATCTTCGGAGAGTTTTCCAAAGTTGATTGTTTACCCCCATACTATGCTTCTGGTGGTCCTGTAGACATTAAAGCCAGGGAGTGAAGAAAGAAAAATGTGTGTGGCCCTCCTAGTCATATAGACTACCTGCCACTGGTTTGGCCAAAAAGGACCTGACAGTAAATTTCAAAAAGGATTTGGCATTTTTTTTCTTCCTGACCCTTCTCTGCAAAGGGTAAAATATTAATATTTAGAATGACAAAGAATTATTGTAATAAATATAATATATGCAAATGTAAAGAAAAAAGCACCTTTATGAAAACATTGGGGAAAACCTTGTACCTGGTTTTGTTCACATCATCCTTCCTGTCTGTGTTATGTTGATGGAGATGCTTATTTCATTCTTTAATTACTATTTTGTTTTCTCCTTTGATTCTGAAGTACCTTTAATTTCGCTAATATCCATTGTTTCAAGCACCGCCATTTCTGGAGTAGCTGCTAGTTCTTAGTATTTATGTGTGTCAGGAGTGTGCGCTCACTGTTTAGTATGTTTTATTTTCAGTAACTGATCTCCTAAGGTTTCCTTTTGAAAACATCCCCCCCTCCTTAATTTTTATATTCCTTACTTTTTTACTAAATAGTAAGTGCTCTTTGGAAATTTTAGTGATCACATGTTTGGGGAGACAAAAGTAAAATGAATCTGTCATTACATCAGAAAGTTTGTTTTAAACTCACAGATCAAATGTGTCTTAGCGATTTTTTATTTAGATTTCAAACAATGATAGGATTGCCATTTTAATATATTTATAAATAGCCTATTGCTCATTTGGGAAAATAAGCCAGTGAATAATTTTTAAAAACTGAGAAAACTGAGAAAGTGCTGTAATTACTAACTACTATAAATAATTTAAAACACATATTCACATCTAACATATTTTGATACTATTCCAACCTTTAAAAGGATAAACTGGGGCCGGCTTGATAGCCCAGTGGTTGGGCGCTGGCATACCACATGGGAGGCCCCGGGTTTGATTCCCGGGAACCTCTCCTAGCGGGCAGACTGCCTTGAGAAGGGCAAGCCGCCATGGGCGGGCCGGAGTCGCCGTGGGCAGTGCAAGAAGCTGCCACGGACATGGCAAGAGCCGCCACGGGCAGGGAAGGTCACCCGCAGATGGAGCGCGGCCAGCCACCCGCGAACTGAAAGCCAGCCATGAACGGACGCAGAGACCGCCCACAAGCGGGGAAAGCCACGTCTGCGCAGTGACCACTCTCGGCGCGTCGCCACAGCGGGGGCTAGGGGAGATATGTAATAAAATAAATAAATCTTTAAAAAAATAAATAAAAAATAAAAGGATAAACTTTGTTTTGGGTGTTTATGTACTTTTTCGTGTGGATGTCTGTTCCCCTGCCACAAGCCCCAACACCATTCCAATCTTTTAACATCTGCAGTAGCTTTGGGAGCCAGAGATTTCACAGCTTTAGGTGCCAGGGACATCTCTGAAGTTAGCCCAAGTCCTGTGCACCAGTCCTGTTATATGCACTCTGCCTCTTAAGAGAGGTAACTGCAAAGCTCTAGTTATTCCCCCTGTTTACTGGAGTTGATGACACAAGAAAAGGATACTCTTGTAAACATTAGGTTGGCCAGTGTGATGTTTCATTTCAAGTGTAAACTTGGCTAGGTTAGGGTGTCCAGTCAAGCAAGCACTGGTCTGATTGTTACTGTGTCATTGTTTGTAGATAGATTTGCATCTATAATCAGTTGATTGCATCTATAGCTGATTGAATCTACAATCAAGAAAGAATATTGCCTTCAGCAATATCCAATCAGGTAGAGGACTTAAAGCCAGAACTGAGGATTTCAGAAATCAGAAAGAATTTCTGCCTCTACTTCAGCCAGCCAGTTTCCTCTGGGCAGTTCAGACTCAACTTCAGCATCACCTTTACTGGAGTCTCCGGCTTGTGGCCTGCCCTGTGGAATTTGGACTTGCCAGCCCCTCACCATCATGTGAGCCAATTCCTTGTAATAAATCTATCTGTCTCTCCCCCCTCTCGATGTGTAAATAACACAGGTATTGGTAAATGTTCAATACATCCTTATTGATATATATATTCTCTCAGTTCTGTTTCTCTGAAGAACGCTGACTAATAGAAGCAGTGCTGGTGGATAACACATTGCTGGGATTCCACAGAGGTGCATGAGTGTAACACAGAGCTTCAGTTTACCTCCCAGGAAAGATTACCGAGGGTCACAGAGCCCAGTATTTCATGCTACTGAGGCCATGACTAGCAAGACATTGCCTTAGAGAGAACCAAAGTAAGGAAGACGCTCCAGTGAGTGTAGCTATAACCCTGGGGAGCGCTGTTTGAGCTGAAGGGGGAATGTCCAGTCAAAGAGGAAGACTCTAACACCCTGTACTCCTGGGCCAAAAACACTTCATCAGAAAGGCCACGTTTCCCAATCAGACAAATTATTTGAAATCTTTTCCTTGATTATCTATCTATCTTTTATATTTATTATCTATCTACTTTTGTAGTAACAAACTAAACCTGTCCAACAAAAAGGAGTTTTCTTTCTTACATCAAAAATTTTCAGACCTCCACAAAATGACTGTGTTCCTGTTCCTCAGAGAGGTACATTCCAATAGCATCAGTAACCATTGTGGTAACAGTGTCAGTTGCAAATATTTACTTATTTTGTCATTGTTTTGACCTCCATGAGACAAATGGAGATGATGAACTAAAGTTAATTCTGATCAGGAAACTGAAGGTGCCAATGCAGAAAAAGAAACAACAAGGCTTATTATCCTTGGGTTATGGTTCCCCTTCCTAATGAGCCCCTGCTCCCTAAGGAACCTCCAGATTAAATACCTGCCAATTTCAAGACTTAGAGTGCTGCCTTTAGTGTCACTAAGAGTCAGACTATACAGAAAAGAAGTACCTGCTTCACACACAGCATTATGGCAAGCTGATGTGGGCATTATTTCCATCAGGACAACAGCAACAGGACAACGTTTTACATTCAGACGGTGTCAAAAGATAGGCAGAGGAGTGGGAGGGCAGGACCAGCATTATAGGATCAGATAGCAATTTAAATTTTAAAATCAACTTGTGGAACATGTATATTAATGAGAACATTCCATTTCCTTCTTTCCGCCATTCTCTAACCAAACATCATTTTGGAGTTTCACCCACTTGAGTACAGGTAGGACTCTCAATTGGAACTTCAGAATGCCATTCTGAATAGGGCATGGCAAAGCTGTAAGATCCACTTCAGTTTTACTGACATTTACTAAAGATTGATCATCACTCTCAGCTCAAGTTTTTGCTAAAATATACACTCTTGACAATGACTTATTTGACTACTTTTAAAAATAGTGTTGGTGTTTATCTCAGGTTAACAACTCTGGTCTGTACTTACAATCCTGAGAAAATGCTGCTCCATTATAGGAAGAGACAAGACAACAAAATTATCAGAGTATACATTGCATTCCTCTGCCTTAATTTGGTAGAATCCATTTCAGTATGGATGTTTTGAACATTTACCACTATCTGTGTTATGTTTTGCAAAAAGGAAATATATGGCCAAGTTCTGACTCTCAAGCAACATGAGAGGTTTTCTGGATCACTCTCTAGCCTTCTGAGCTTTCTGCCTTAGGTGTACGAACAATTGAGTTTTGCACTATGTTCTATGAAGACACTTATTATTTGGGGCTCTCTGCTCAAGTCAAATTTTATTGTTATCCTCTTCAGATTACAATGTAAATTTCTTAAAGATAAGAATTATATGTATAATTCTTTTGTATCTCACCACCATACCTCATCCCCAACACACACACACACACACACAGGTATGTACACACAGACCCCAAATGCAGGTACACCTCAGTACTTCCCATTCTAATGAATTATTCATCCAAATGTACACTGCTTTCTTATTAGTTTGGACTTTAAGTTTTCACACTTTTTCATGCCTAATTTTCTTTATTTGGTGTATTAGTCAGCCAAGGGGGTGCCTTTGCAATATACCAATAATTGGTTTGTTTTTATAAAGGATATTTATTTGGGGTAGAAACTTACAGTTACCAGGCCCCAAAGCAGAAGTTTCTTCCCTCACCAAAGTCCATTGCCACGTGTTAGAGGAAGACAGCTGCCGACGTTTGCCAGGGTTCAGGCTTCTTGGGTTCCTCTCTTTCCGGGACTGCGTTTCTCTCCGGGCTTAGTGCCTCTGTTTCCTCCACAAGGTCAGCTGTAGAGTATCAGGTGAATGGCTCACTTCTCTTCTCCCAGGGCCTTCTCTCCAACATCAAAACTCCAACATCAAAACTGCTATCCTGGGGAATGGACAGAGCCTGCAGCTGCAGGCAGGATAATCTCTTCTATCGTATCCATGGGATATAAGCCCCTCTCACTTGGTGGTGGAAGGGACATCACCATCCTAGACTCCTCAGGATTGGGGGAAGAGCTATGGACTAGAGTGGACTTGTTGGTGTCCTGTTATAGACTTGTGATTCATGCAGTGGAAGAAGTTACAAAATTATGTGGAACCAGGGGCCACTGGATGCTTTGGGGGCAGGGAGAGGGAAGGGCAGTTGTAATATGGGGGCTTTTTTGGGACTTGGGAATTGTCCTGGGTGATGTTGCAAGTTGCAATGGAGGATATAGGCCATTTTATATCATCATGTATCATGCAGAATTGTGTGGGAGGGAAGGTGGTCTACAGTCTGAACTGTGATCCATGCTTGGTGGCAAAGCCCCAAAATGTATATATCTAATACAGGTGTTCTGCCACACTGATGAGGGATGTATATGTGGGAGGTTGTGGGAGGTGTGGGAGGTGGGGCATATGGGTACTCCTAAAATTTCTGCGCATCATTTATGTAACTGATGTATCAAAAAAAAAAAAGATTAAAAAAAAGTAAATAAAAATAAAAAGAGAAAACTACAAAAAAATAAATAAATAAATAAACTTTGGTACATTTGTTTAAAAAAAAACTGCTTCTCAAATCTGCACCCTCTGTCCTTTGCCTTGCCTTTTATATTCGATTCCACTACCCACCAAAGGCTGGGGCTCAATGCCCTACCGACATGGCCCAGTCAACCCTCTAATCATAACCTAATCATGCCCAGATGAACAGATCATTTTACAAGCATGATTCAATATCGATTTTTGGAATTCATAATTACATCAAACGGCTACTTTTGGAAACTCAGATTTGGGCATCAAATTTTTTTTACCTCAAAGTTGTTTGAAATGCTTCTAGTGAATATCAATTTAATAAACATAAAATTCTCTTTTTTTTTAATTTTTAAATTTTTCCACTTTTTTATTTTTTAAAAGATACTTCAACTGCATAAATGTTACAGAAAATAAATACATATGGGATTCCTATATACCCCACTCCCCAAACCTCCCACATTTTCCTACATTAGCAACATCTTTCATCAGTGTGGTACATTCATTGCAATTGATAAACACATTTTGGAGCATTGCCACTAGGCATGGATTATAGTTTACATTGTAGTTTACACAATCTCCCATTCGACTCTGTAGTTTATGGCCAGATATATAATGACCTGTATCTGTCATTGTAATGTCATTACATAAAATTCTTAAATAGTCAATATTGAAAGAGATAAAACAGATATTCTTCTTCCCTGAAGAGAGGATCTAATACCCAAAACCAACACGAACCCTTAGTTTTATAAAAGAGAGAAATCTTCCTATGTTTTCTCTATACTACCCTCCCTTTCCACACTGTTGCTTAATGGTCAGTACATATGTGCATAGGGTTAGGACAAAGTTAAGATAAATACATTCATGCTATTGTTCTCCACCATAGAAGAATCTTATACAATTAAACAGGGAAATAGTTACTGGTCACATTCCTTGCAACTTTTCAGCAGACATGAATATGAGATAGGTCCTCATTTCAAATGAGCAGAATGTGCACTCTAGCAGGAGAGATGTCAGTAAAACAGATAACTAAGATAATAGAATATAAGTAAAATAAAATGGTTCATGCAAAAATGTTGTTAATGACCAAAAAGAAGCGATTATACCTCCTTTGAAGGATCAGGAAAGAACTCATGAAGCAGGTGGCATTTGAGGATGAGCTTGGAGGGATCCTCGAGATAGGAAATGAAGATCCAGACATTAATTGAATGCCTCTTGGGACATTAATCTTCAACATACCCTTTAGGTGGATAATTTCATTCTCATTTTAAAAGAGGAAATTTGAGATTTAGAACATTTAATTAAGTTATTTTATAATATCGCATAGCTTTTAAATGTTATTTCCTATGGCAATTAATTTTGCAGGTGAAATTAACATTGCTAATCAATTGAACTTAATAATAAAGCGATTATCCTGGACTATCCAGGTGGCTCCAATGAACTAACAAGGACACTTTGTGGAATTGTGAAACAAAAGAGTAAGTGTCAGAGAGATGTAGCATGGGGAAACCTCAACTGGCCACTGCTCACTTTGTAGTTGGAAGGGGGCCACAGACCATAGAAGTTAGGCAATCTTTAGAAGCTAGAAAAAGCAAGAAAATGGATGCTCCTCCAGAGCCTCCAAAAAGGAAGGCAGCCCTGCTGACACCTTGATATTAGCCCAGTGATACCCATTTTGGAATTCTAGATCTCCAATACTGTAAGACAATAAACACACCTCAGAAATTTTTACTCTGTCCTTCATAGCTCTTAACTGCTCTTTCAAATTTTTCCATTTTCTTGCATACATAACATACATTCTGAGTAATTTCTTCAGCTATACCTTCCACTATATTAACTCACAATTTCCCTCTATTTATTCCTGCTACTAAACTCACTGATTTTAAAAAATTCAATAAATGTATTTTATTTTTAAAAGTTTATTTCAGGGGGCCGGCTGTAGCCCAGTGGATAGGGCGCCGGTTCACCACATGGAAGGACCTGGGGTCGGTTCCCAGGGGCCTCTCCCAACGGGCAGGCCACCTTGAGAGGGCAAAAGCTGCCATGGGTGGGGCAAAGCCGCCATGGGCAGGGCAAAGCCGCCATGGGCAGGGCAAGTCACCCGCGAGTGGAGCAGAGCCACCCGCAAGCAGAGCAGAGCCACCCACAAGCAGAGCAGAGCCGCCCGCGAGTGGGGCAAGCCGCCTGCGTGGTGAGCTGACTTGGCGCATTGCTGCAATGGGGGGAGACAAAGCAGACACAGAAGAACACAAAAATGAATACAGCAAGTGCAAGCAGAAAGGGGGGGATATGTAACAAAAACAAAAACAAAAACAAAAAAAACAAAAAGTTTATTTCATTCATTATCAAATTAATCTGGACATTTTTATAATCTCTTATTAAATGCTATTATTGTTATCTCATTTTCATTTTGTTAAACATTCCAAATATAGGAATTTAAAAGTCTGTTTCAGATATTTGCAATTTTTGCATCCCTGAGGTATCTAACTAAATCTGTTGTTTGTTGATTTGATGATTCTTTTATGGTGGTTTGGTTTCTTGTGTGACTGGTGATATTTAATTGTGAGCTTATATTTGATTAATTTGCTTAAATGGATTATGTGCTGGCCTAAATAGAGGGTGTTTTCTTCTTGACTTGATTTCTATTTGCTTTTACTGGGAGCTAGGCAGTATTACCAAGCCAGGACCACTTCACCCTTTCTTGTTTTCTGTCTGTCTTGAAGTCTCCCCTTTGTGTTGTTGGCTCAATGCCTAACTTTGGGATCATGGGACTGTTAGTGGTACCTGAACTCAGATAATCATACAATTGGTGTTTTCTGATCACATTTTTTTGCCTACATGAAGTGGTTCCTTACTCCCTGTGAATATACACTCATGCACATATACACACATATACATTCTGTACAGGAGGTAATTATTTTGTAGCGGGACAGCCTCCTCATATCTGGTCTGACATATTTCCAATAGCAGACTGAAGGATGTTTTTAACAGAAGATGCAAATATTTTAAAAATTGAGTAGTAATGGAAATAAAATGTAATTTCTCAATAATTGAAAACCTATAGAAATTGCTTAAAAGGGTCCTTTCAATACATTAAATTATTTTTCACTAATGCTTTGGATTTTGTTTCTAGTAGAATGTCAGAGAATTCTGGATTTGTGTACAAAATAGGGATAAGCTGAAGAAAATGTATCTAGAATCTATAAATCTAACTTTGGGTTATTTACCATCTTAAGCAGCAATGTTGAGAGTTAAATTAATCACTGGGGCCTTTCAGAGCCAAAAAGTCTACTTGCAACATTTTTATACTTGGAGAAATTTTATTCCTCCTGGCAGGCAGTAAACAAGTATCATCATCAGTCAGAAGATAAAATAATTTCTTTTGTGTATGTACTATAGTCATGAATCACAGATCCCATGGACCTTAAAGTTTGAAAATGACCCAATAAGACACCTAATTCATCCTTTTGTCAAAAAAAAAAAAGAATTATTACATCAAGAATTTAAGGAAATGGGTCTTGTTTCACTCATTATTTTAAGAAACACTGCAGAACTTTCCCCATTTTAAATTATTCTAGTTATATTTGCTTGGGATAACTGCCCTTTCAAAATGCTAGGAGTTATAACAGTAATATTCTATTAAAGTGTTTGGAATGATATATAAATCAGAAAAAAATATTCTGTTATAAGAAAGTCAGAATCTTTTTATCTAATGATATTATGAAGTATCATAAGTCCCACATAAAAGAATAAATAGAAAATTGTCTTAAATAAAGGCTGTTTTAGATAATAACTAAATCATTCACATTTTGCCTAAGCATAAATAAGACATATTTGATGTATAAAATACAGTATAGTATAACTTCAGAATAATCACAAGTGAGTACAAACAATATTTTCATGCCAAAGCCAAAACAGTAGTTTAGTAGCTTAGTAGTTAACTGAACTGCTGGACTTCTTGACCATGTCCAAATCATTGTTCATATGTAATAAGTATATGTCTTTTCAAAACACATATTTGATCCTGTCACATGCCAATTCATAGATTTGTGATGGCTCTACTTCCTTACTGAATGAAGTTTAAACAATTCTGCTTAGAAATCATCTTCAATCTAAATTTCCAATTTCATTTCCCATTACCTCAGTATCCCTTCTTGCTGATATGTTTCTATGGTTTGCTACCTTAGTCCACCTGCTGTTCTCTAAACATGACCTACATTCTCTGGATTCTTTATCTTTGCCTGAATGTTTGAAGTTGCCCCATGACCCCACCACTGCTCTATAACCAACCGCTATAGATTATATTCATCCTAAATCTTATTTCCAACTCCTAATTTCTTTGAAAATCATCCTACTCTCCTCTAGTTAAAATCAATTGCTCATTTTTATTTTTATTAATATTAATATCTTCCTCTAATATAGCATTTAGCATAGAATTGCACGTATGTTATTGATATAAAAGTATTAATCTACTAATTTGTGTGCATTTGAGCGGTAAGGGCCCGATACTAGTCCTCTCCTGATTCTTCTATAGAACTTGCACTGCTTAAGTTCATTGAGCATCAATGTGTTGCTATGTCGAGCTAACTAATTGTTCAAGGACATAGGGATTTGGGCATACATGTAAAAATATAGTGTATGTGTTATACATATAGATTCTGGGGTTAGAAAAACGGACATTGGAATCCTTGTTTAGTTATATGATAACTGGCCTTGGACAATTTACTTAAACTAGCTTCAGATTCCTCTTCAATAAAATGGATTTATAATTATATTCATGTCATAAACTTTTTGTGAGTATCAAGTATTATAATTTATGTAAAACACTTAGCCTTTCCCTCACACATAGTATGCACCCAATAAATATTAGCTATTATTATCAATATAATTATTTTTATATTTTCACATGACTGCTATTTGAAACAAATCACTGTAAAACAGAGAATCAGAGAGTAAAAATATCTAAATATTTGATAGAATTTGGAGAAAATGTATACATTTGGCACAGAATTTTAGGCACTTAAATTCTTGCTGGTAGAGGGCTTCTGGTTGACCAAGATGGAAGCAAAAGATGCTTCAGGAATTTGTTCCACCACAGAATTTTGAACATCTAGCAAAGCCTGGCAGAATCATCTTCTTCAGAGATCCAGAAAAGAATTAAGGGATTTCAGTAACTGGACAAGCATCAATTCAAGAAAACTCATGTTAAAAGAGTAGGAGAAGCTCATGGCAAACTTGTTGGCCCCTGCCCTAGCTGTTCATGATGTGTGTGGAGCAGGCCTGTGTTCTCATTGTGGGTCCCTGGCTATATGCTACAGGGAGCAGAGTAAACCCTATTCACACACTGGGGTGCCTGTATGTTGGTGCAGTCTATCAGGCAACCTGAAGCACTGAACCAGGACACATCTCTTGCTTGCCCTCCAAGATCTTGCCCTGAAGGCATTTGTATCTTGTACATAGCTAAAGCAGTACAAGAAACAATCAAATCTATACCTGGGGACAAAGAATTACTGGCTTCAAGTCACACAATAGAGCACCAAGGAGAGGAAGGGGAGTCTAATTCATAGGAAGTACAGGGGAAATTAGGATTCCTATAAACAGTGGAATTCCTGAGGTCACAAGCACATGCCCAGCAGTAGACATAGGACAGAAAAGACAGAGATGACCCCCCCCCTTTCACCTAATGCTGATCATCTTGGTGGAAGAGCCAAACTCTGAAAGAGAGCAGCAGCCAAAATAAAGCCAAATTGCAAAGACTGTAAAGGGTGTTTTTTCATTAGTTTGTTTGTTTTTGTTAGCTCTTGGCACTCAAGGAACAATCTATCATATCACAAGCTGAATACAAAGTTAAGGAACAGGCAGATCGAAGATTAACTCCCAAAGTTAATGTATTAAAATATTAAAATGTACATAGTTCAGTAAATATTAAAAGACAAACAATGAAACAGGAAATGATGGTCAATCCAAAGAAGAAGATAAAATTTCAGAAACTATCAACAAAGAAAACCAGACTTTAGACATATCAGAAAAGAATTTTTAAAAATGATCTTCAATATGCTCAAAGATATAAAGGAAAACACAAAGTAAGAATTAAAGGATATCAGAAAAAATGATGAATGAGCAACATGAGAAATTCAATAAAGACATAAAAATTTTAAACAGGAAACAGAAATAGTGGGGTTGAAGACCATAAAAACAGAAATGAAAAATCTCTTAAAGGGTTTCAACAACAGAGTGGAGCTGGCAGAAAAGAAGAATTAGTGAACTTGAAGAGAAGAAAATGGAAATGATTCAATGATTCAAGCTGAGGATCTGAAAGAAAAAAGAATGAGGAAAGTAAACAGATATAAGAGACTTGTGGAACACCATCAAGCATATCAATATACACATTATTAGAATCCCAGAAGGAAAAGAAAGATAGAAAGGGGCAGATGGAACAGTCAAAGAAATATTGTCAGAAAACTCAAATTTAATGAAAGACATGAACATACGCATTCACGAATCTTAGTGAACCCCAAACAGGATAAATTCAAAGAAAACCATACCCAAATACAGTGTAGTCAAACTGTTGAATGCCAAGAACAAGGAGATAGTTCTGAAAGTTGTGAGAATAAAAGAATGTGTTACATACAAGGGTACCCAATAAGATTAAATGCTGATATCTCATCAGAAACAATGGGGGCAGGAAGGTAGTAGGACAGAATATTTAGAATGCTGAAGTAATTGCTAACCAAGGAATTTATATCCAGCAAGACTGTCACTCAAAAATAAGGGAGAGATTAAGATATTCCCACAAAAACAGAAGCTGAGGGAGTTGGTTACCACTAGAAATGCATTATAAGCAAGTTCTTCAGACTGAATGGAAAGGATACTAGACAGATTGAAGCAGCATAAAGATCTCCAGTAAAAGTAACTGTGTGGGTAAGTGTAAATGCCAGTACCATTGTATTGTACCTTTTGGTTTGTAACTCACTTTTTACTACTTACAAGTTCTAAAACTGAAATGCATAAAAAGTAACGATAAATCTATGATTTTGTACATACAATGTATAAAGATAAAATCTGTAACAAATACAACTAAAATGGGGGATGAAGAGGTATAGGAACAGTGTTTGTGGCATCAAATCAAAAGTGATTGCTATAGATTTGGGATATTAAATTTAAGTACCATGATAACCACAAAGCATATATCTGAAAATATGTACTGAAGAAAATGAGAAGGGACTCAGAAAGTTATACTACAAAAAAAAAAAAATCAATGAATGTGAAAGTAAACAATAACGGAATAATTGAAGGACAAAAGAAGGTATAAGACTTGCTAAC
>PVKH010015633.1:0-16027 GCA_004027955.1 Chaetophractus vellerosus
CCCGTGGCGGCTTTGCCCTGTCCGTGGCAGCTTTTTGCCCTGTCCACGGCGGCTCTGCCCACCCACGGCAGCTTGCCCTTCTCAAGGCGGTCTGCCCGCTAGGAGAGGTCCCCAGAAACCGAACCCAGGGCCTCCCATGTGGTATACCAGCGCCCTATCCACTGGGCTATACGGCCAGCCCCCAAGCTGTATGTTTTTAAACAATTTTAAGTCCAGGTTTTCAGTTGCATGCAGGTGAACCTAATTTTAACTAATATACCACTCCAATGGCCTTCAAACCTTTTAAAATAGCACACATCTGGATCCTTTTCCTCCAAAAGAGGAATTATTTTTGGTTTATTATTTTGGTAGAGGATGTTTCTTTCCTTTAGCTCTTCCTATTACAAGAGCCTTTCCCCAATGGTTCAGAGAGCCAATGCAGAGATTGAGACTTGTTTAGTATATCTGTTTCAACCACACATTCATGAACTGAGAGAATGACCACAGGATGTGTTCTGAGTCCTCCCCTTATGCAGACTTGTGCCCAAACTCCACTTATCACCTGACCCCTTAAAAGTGATTTATATGCCACAATGGTGGTCTAAGTCTCCAGAAATTAGAATGAACTCACAGCCAATGGCCAAAAATTTTTGAAATACCTAAGTTTTACCCTTCCTTACTGCCTAGTTATCTTGGCAAATAGCAGCTGAGTCCTTTTGGGAAAACAGACAGATTCAGAGTATATACTTAAAATCATAGTGCAGGGTCTTCATCTCATTCAAGCCTTCCAGTCTACAAACTCACCCAGATATGGATGATGGGCTCTATTTCTTTATTATGGTAGCTCTAGGCACTGAAAATATAGCAGAGAACAAAATAAAGTCCTCACATTCATGAAGCTGAAATTCTAGTGGTTGGAGAGAGATAACAATCAAATAAATGAATATGTAATATATCAGGTGCTGAAGAGTGCTCTCAAGAAGAGTATCTTATTCCTGTAATAAGGAAACTAAGCCTACTTATAATTAATGGCTAAGTGTTACCTCCTGTAAACCTCCCTGCTGCTCAAGTGTGGTATCTCTCTAAGCCAAACTCTGCAAATAAATTCATTACCTTTCCCCTGACATGGGACATGACTCCAAGGGATGACCCTCCCTGCTGCCAAATAATTATTACCAAACGCTAATCAGCAATGCATTTGGAGAAAGACCTTGATCAAAAGGAGGAAATATTAAATAAAATAGAGTTTTTATGGCTAAGAGAACTCAAAGTGAGTCAGGAGATCATTCTTAAGGTTATGCTTATGGAGATCTTAGCCAGATTTCACAAACTGCCACACTAAACAAAGCATCAAACAAAAGTGCTCCTGAGGGCCCTGGAGAATCTTTTAAAAGACCACATCATATAGTCATAGAAATGAATCAGAACCAAAGTGTTATTTTGTGTGCTATTTTGTACCCAATAATGACACTTAATTTTCAGTAAATTTTAGTGAGATATGATAACTTGACCTTCAGCAAAATAAAATTTCAAATGACTCAAATTAATTATTTTGGAAATATATTTTAACATGGATGTTAGATCTTACATTCTTTGTGGACTTTCACTATGTTTAAGAAGAGTAAAAAGCAGAAATGTTAGAAGTCATCTCAGTTTGGTGAAACTAGCAGTATCCTCAGATTGTACCCACTTACTTGGACATGAAAGCTCCATATCTTATTCTTGCATCACTTTCTTAATGAAACAGTTGTTCTGGACTGTATAGAATATGAATCAACACTGAGAATTCAGCCTGCATTATTGGGCTGAACTGTTGCTCCATGAAGTCCACTACATCCTAAAGAATAAAGCTTGAGAGAATCCATGTGAAGACTTGGGTCAGATTTCATCTTTTGAAAGAGTATTAACCAGGACTAAGAATATTAATTAGGTTAAGAATATTAACCAGGAATGAGATATGAGAATTCCAAAGAAGATGTTCCCATAGTGCTGAATGTATGTACTTGAAATATTGTCTTGTTTTATGTATTGAAAAAAAAGAGAACAGTATAGCAGGATCAGGGGAATAGAAAATATGGGTTCCATCAATTATTTAGTGGTTAGAAGCCTCTCTGAAAAGCTTACATTTCAGCAGAAGCAAGTGAGGGTGAAAGCCTTGTGGAAATCTGGGGAAGGAGTGTGTCAAGGAAAGGGAAGAGCAAGTGTAAAATCTCTGGAGCAAGTATAGCATGGAAGCCAGTAAATTTGGAGCAAACGGAACTAGAGGGATAGTCATTGGCAGGAGGTAAGAGAGGTATCAGGAGCCAGACCATGTGGACTCTAATTATAGAGACATATAGACCCAAAGTAGGAATTCTTATACTTTCTGAATGAATTGGGAGGCTTCTGGATGGTTTTGAGTCAAGTAGTGACCTGATGTATGTTATAAAAATTACTTTGGCTGCTCTAGGTACACACTAGAGAGACCGGGTACCAGGCTATTGTAATACTCCAGGCAAGAGATAATGGTACCAGTAAAGATGATGAGAAGTAGTCAGATTTTGGTTCTATATCAAAAATAGAGGCAATAGAATTTGCTATTCTATCGTAGGAAAAAAAGAATTGAAGATGACACCAATGTTTTTGGCTTAAGCATATTGGAAAAGGAATTTCCATTTATTTTGAATTGGGAAAGACTGGAGGAAGTTTTTGGAAGTGGGTGTTAGAAATCAAGAGTTCTGTTTGGAAGAGATTGAATTCTGGATGATTGGCTATACAAGTAGAAATCTTGAGGACCATTTAGATAAATGAGTCTGGTGGGCAGGAGGCTGGTCTGTGCTAGAGATACCAACTGGGGAGTCACCAGCACATGGATGATGTTCAAAGCCACAGGACTGGGTAAGACCCTCTTGGGAGTCAGTTGTTATGATGAAAGGAAAAGTTCCATGCTTAAGAAGATGAAAAGAAATCAGAAAATGTGACTAAGAAGGCACATCCTGTAAGGAGGAGAATTGTAAGAGAGTTATGACCTACAGAACAAGAGAGCAAAGTGATTTGAGAAGGGATAGTCAAAAATATTATGTAATGCTGCTAGGTTGAATAAAATCCTAATTGAGAAATGATTATTGACTTTGGCATCATGAAAATGACTCTTGGATGTGTCTAATGTTTCTTCATGACCAAATTCAGGTTATATGTATTTTGGCAAGAAAGCCATAGAAAGAATATCATGTTGGGAACCAGCTGTGGCTCAGTTGGTAGGGCTCTGGTTTGCTGCATGGGAGGCCCCAGGTTCGGTTCCCGGGGCCTCCTGGGGAGGGCAGGCCGCCACGAGCAGGCAGGCTGCCGCCGCAAGCAGGCTGCCATGCAGTGAGCTGACTCGGCGGGATGCCGCAGCAGGGGGAGACAAGCAGACGCAGGGAAGCATGGAGCAAATGAATATGGCGAGCGCTGGCAGCAGGGGGTGGAAATATATAAAAAAATAAAAATAAATAAATCTTTAAAAAAAAAAAAAAGAATATCATGTCCTTCTTCTTAGTGTATCATGTCTGGAGGTACGTGATGTCGGTATGTTTCAATACTGGTGGTATTAACTTTGATCATAGGTTTCTCTCCTGTAAACTTACTGTTTCCTTTTGTAATTAGTAAGGGTCTTGTGGGAATATACTTTGAGAATATGCAAATATCCTGTTTCTCAACATACTCTTCCCTACTAATTTTAGCATTTATTCTTGCTTTTATGCTATTTTTCCTGTGATGTTTGCCACACAATAAAATTTTATTTCTGTCATTCCTACTACATTTATCAGTTGGAATTTACTGGAAGAAAGAGTATTCTGTTCACTTTGCTTGTGGTGATGATTCATGATTACCTTTGTCCAGGGGAAAAATCAGGAGGCTGATGGAAAGGTAGCAGTTTTCTTCTTTTTTTTTTTTTTTAAAAAAAAGCAGTTTTATGGAGTGTTGGAGAAATGCAGTGCTCACAGGGACACAGAGACTGATGATTGCAGGCAGGAAGTTTATTGAGAAGCTCTCCCAACAGAGGGGGTCTGAAGAATAGACTTCAGCCCACCCCTGGAAGGTAGTGGATATGACTTTATACAGTACATCAAAATGGCTAGGGGTAGTGGGCTAGGCGGTAGGGTATTCTTGGAATGTGGGAGGGATTGGTGGTGCCTGGGCCGGGAAGCGGTGAAGGCCCTTATCTGCTCCACTGCTATATGGCTCCTTTGTTCATTCTTGGGAGGGGATGGGCTGCCTCTGAGCCCATCAGTCAGGTGGATTATGGCTGGAGGCTGCCTTTCTTCAATTTATGTCCCAGGAGATATTGAGTCACAGTCCTAGGACCTGTTAACCATTGCAAACCTTGTAAGGGGGAACCTCTAACATTGAGATGTATTCATAATACCATGCAATCCATCCAAAGTGTACAATCGATGGCTTTTATATAATGACAGAGTTGTGCATTCATCACCACAATCAATTTTAGAATATTTTCATTACTCCAAAAAAAGAAAAACCCTATTCTCCTTAGCTTTGACCTTTAACATAGCCTTGAAGAAAAGAATTGACTTTCAGGTTTTCATATTGTTCTCTACTATTGATGTGATTGCATTGCTATGAATTTGATGATTATAATACTTTAATAGCAAAAAAGACCATAAGGTTGCTACTTTCTGGGTGACTATATTCATAAAATCAGAAAAGAGTGAAGATAGGTAGAAGGAAAAAGAAAATTTAGCATTCCATTTCACGTGCATGTCAGAAGCAGAGAAAGGACACACTTCTCAAACTCAGCATGAAGGAAACGATGACCTTTGTGAACTCTGATAGCTTTAGATAATCAAACAAAGCCTTTTCATTAGACTTGGCAGGAGGCTCAGGAGGTGTCTTTAACTAAAGAACAAAACTTAGATTTGAAAGGAGCTCTTGTTTCTTTTTCTCCTTCATAGGAGCAGAAAACCTTTCCTTTCTTAGAGAAAGCTGTTCTCAATAGGTAGAGAATAAGGGCAGGATCTTTTATCTGATGAATTCCAAGTGTTTTACAGTGGGAAACTCACCATTCCCCACCATAGCCCCTTACTGGCTGTGTGAAAACCAAGAAGAGGGTGGCACACCATTGAAGAGGGCCCACGGTGGTCCTCAGCTGGGTCTGTTTGCTCAGCTCTGCAGGACAGACAGACATACCGAACTAGGCAAGGAAGGAAAAGTGGCTTTATTTGCCAGCAGGAGACCAGAGACGTACAATCTCAAATCAGCCTCCCTTCTAAGAGTTTTTTTCACAGATATTTTTATCAATTGAAACAAAGAAAGTTAATCATTAGGGTGACATTTCTAAGGAGAGTCCAGAAAAATTACTTTTTGCTTTCTTAATCTTAAAATATGCATGTTACTTGGGGTCAGATAATATCAGGGTGATTAGGATGGGGGCGTGGTATGGATATGAAGGTACAGGTAAGGACAGATGCAAGTAAAGATAACGAGTGAGGGAGTGCATAGTTGTACATTTTTGATGGAGCTGCATCTGGTTAATGTTAAATCTGTAGCTCTGTATGCCTCCTGACAGATGAGCAAGAGTTATATCAAATTTTCTAATTTATAAGGTACAGTGCAATGCTTTAATATTTAAGCTATACTGGGTTTTTCTAGTACTACACTGTGGTCACTACTGAGATGAAAGGGGACAAGCTGACCTGTGCAGACAGGCGGGATAGTGAACTAGTGAGGACATCAGTCCACTGCAACCCCTCACTGGTACAGGTTTGTTGCCAGGGGCTTAGATAACTTCATTCCAGATACCACAATCCATTACTATCACTTCTACAGCTTGTTTGCTATCCTATTCTCTAGTCCTCCCTCATTCAAATATAAACCTGTGAATACACTTCTCTCCTGATTTTCAATCTACTTTTGGCCCGACTTTGACTCTCCATGAGTTGCAGAAACAAACTAAGAGTGAAAATGAACTATATATTCTGCATGCCACCCTTTCCCCATCTGACTATTTGTATTTCACAACGCAGACAAGACCAGATTTTTTCTTTGCAGAGTGGGTGGAATGTTGAAGAAGAGGAGAGCAGAGCTGAGAACTGGACCTTTGTGATGCTAATCATGGGACTGTCCACCCAGGTCCTGTTGATTTTAGCTCCTTGTCTTTCAAGTCCCCTTCACTTATCCCAGCTCCACCAAGATCACTCAAGTCCAAGCGAGAGCCCCTGCATTCATTCTAGCCCATCTGACAAAGTTTAGAGACCATTTTGATTGCCACAATTGGAGGAGGGTACTACTGGCATCTAGTGGGTAGAGTCCAGGGATGCTGCTAAACACCCTGCAATGCACAGGACAGTCCCCCACAACAGAGAATTATTCAGACCAAAATGTCAGGAGTGCCACTGTAAAGAAACCTGGCTTCTAGTGCCTCTGAATACCTTGCATACACAACTAGTCATCTTCCTTTTAAGAACACATCTGATGAATGCACAACTCTGTGATTACACCAAATACCATTGATTATACACTTTGGATGGTTTGTATGCTTTATGAATATGTTTCAATAAAATTGATTTTAAAATGAAAAAAAAAATAATAGGTTACCCGGTCCTAAAAACTGAGGCCTCCTGAGAATAGAGGAAGAGCTTCCACTCAATCATTCATTCATTCATCCAGCCATCTATATATATCAGGAGGGGATATTGGAACCGAGATCGGAATGATAGGCAGGAGCTAGACAGGAAAAGATTTGGGTGGCCCCAGGACCCTGACTTCTGGATCCTCTGCCCCACCCCCAAATCACCCAAAGCTAAGAGAAGGTCCTTGGTTTCTACAGGATTACAATCCCACCCTCATCTTAGATCATTTTTAAAAATTATATTTACTATGAAATATTTCATACATATATATACATATGTAAGATAACCAATCTCAGGAACCGTGTAGCCAATACCCAGCTGAAGACTCAAAGCATCCCAAGTAGTTGAAATGCCTCCCGACCCTCCTTTCATCCCTTTCCTCTCCCTATCTAGCCCACAGAGGTAACCACCCCTCTGAATTTGGAGATTATTGTTTTCCTATGGTTTTAAATTTTAGCATTGGTGTTGGGGCTGTATGTGTTTATATGTGTATGTATCATTTGACAAGATAAAGTATTATAGTCCTTAAATATATACAAATATATATACATATATTTGTAATTATTTTTTTAGGAGGTATCAGGGAATGAACCCAGGACCTTGTATATGGGAAGCAGGCACTCAGTCATTTGCGCTACATCTGCTCCCCCATATATATTTTTTTATTAGAGGAGTTGTGAGCTTATAAAACAATCATGTGACATCACCCCTCCACCAACACCTTGCATTGGTGTGGAACATTTGTTACAGATTGTGAAAGAACATCATCAAAATATTACTACTAGCTATGGTCCATAGCTTACATTTGATATATTTTTTCCATACACCTCCCTATTATTAACACCATGTATTTAGTATTGTACATTTGTTATAGTTCATGAGAGAACACTTTCATATGTACTGTTAACCACAGTCCACCATCCACCACATGGTTCACTGTGTTATACAGTCCCAAACCTTGTATAATCCATCTAAAGTGTACACAGTGGCTCTCACTTTCATCACAGAGGTTCACAGTCATTGCCTCAGTAAATTTTTGAACATTTTCCTTAGTTCAAAAGAAAAAAAACCCATATACCCCTAATATTGACCCTTAGCATTGATATGGTAACTTCTTTGACATTGATGCAAAAATGTTACAATGTTGCTGTTAACTATAATTATAAGTTACATTAATTGTATTTTTCCCATGCTTCACCATATTTTTACCACCTTCTAATAGTTGACACACATTTGTTCTAGTTCATAGAAGAATATTCTTGTATTTGTACTATTAACCACAATCCTCATCCACCACCACATTCACTGTTATTCAGTCCCTAGATTATTCTCTTACTTTCTTTCAATTGACAATTAAGTCCCTAAACTGTCCCTTTCAGCCACAATCCCATTTATAAACCAGCCATGTTAGTTATACTCACTATAATGTGTTACCATCAACTCTATCCATTTCCACATTTTTACAGCCAAGCTAATTAAAAATTCTACATATATTAAGCATCAGGACCCCATCTCAGCACTCATTCCATCTCCGAGTAATGTATACTCTAGGTTTTATTATGTGTTTATTCTTTGTATTTAGTTCATATTCAGAGACCATACAATATTTGTGCTTTTGTGTCTGGCTTATATCACTCAATATAATGTCCTAAAGGTTCATCCATGTTGCGGCATGGGTCCCAATTTCATTTCTGCTTACAGTAGCATAGTATTCAATTGTATGCATATACCACAATTTCTTTATTCTTTCATCAATTGATGGACACTTTGGATGTTTCCATCGTTTGGCAATTGTAAATAATGCTGCTATGAACATGGGTGTGCAAATGTCTATTCATGTCCCTGTTTTCAGTTCTTCTGGATATATTCCTAGTAGAAGGATTGCCGGCTGATAGTGCAGTTCTATATTTAGCTTCCTGAGGAACTACCAAACTGTCTTCCATAGAGGCTGCACCATTCTACATTCCCACTAATAGAGAAGGAGTGTTCCTATTTCTCCACATCCTCTCAAACACTTCTAGTTCTCTGTTTTAATAATGGCCATTCTATGAGGTGTGAGGTGATATCTCATTGTTGTTTTGATTTGCATTTCCCTAATAGCTAGAAATATTGAACATTTTTTTTCATATGCTTTTTGACCATTTGTATTTTATATTTGGTTTGCTTGCCCTTTTATTGTTTAGTTGAATGATCACTTTATATAGCATGGAAATCAACCCCTTATCAGATATGTGGTTTCCAAATATTTTTCCCATTGAGTGGGCTGCCCTTTCTCCTTCTTGACAAAGTCCTTTGAAGCATAAAAGTGTTTAAGCTTGAGGAGGTCCCATTTATCCCTTTTTTTCTTTGCTCATGCTTTGGGGGTAAGGTTTAAGAAACCAGATCTTGAAGATGTTTCCCTACATTTTTGACTAGGAGTTCTATGGTTCTAGCTTTTATATTTAGGTCTTTCGTCGATTTTGATTTATTTTTTTGTATAAGGTGTGAGATGGGGGTCCTCATCTTTCTTTTAGCTATGGTTATCCAGTTCTCCCAGCACCATTTGTTGAATACACTGTTCTGGCCAAGCATGGTGGGCTTGACAACCTTATAAAAAATCACTTGACCATAAATGTGATGGTCTGTTTCTGAATAATCACTTTGGTTCCATTGGGCTATTTGTCTATCTTTATGCCAGTACCATTCTGTTTTTACCACTGTAGCTAGGTAATATGCTTTAAAGTCAGTAAGTGAGAGTCCTCCAAGTTTGTTCTTCCTATTTAAGATGTTTCTGGTTATTCAGGGCCCCTTACTCTTCCAAATATATTTGATAATTGGATTTTCCATATCTTTAAAAATGGCTGATGGAATTTTTATCAGGATTGCATTGAATTTGTATATCAGTTTAGGTATAATTGACATCTTAATGATATTTAGTCTTCCAATCCATGACAATGGGATGTTCTTCCAATTTTTTAGATCTTTTTTGATTTCTTTTAGCAAAGCCTTGTAGTTTTCTGAATACAGGAGCTTTCCATCTTTGGTTAAGTTTATTCCTAAATATATGATTATTTTAGTTATTATTGTAAATGGATTTTTTCCTGATTTCCTTCTCAGATTGCTCATTACTAGTGTATAGAAACACTACTGGGGGCCGGCTAGATAGCTCAGTGGATAAAAGCGCCAGTATGCCACATGGGAGGCCCCAGGTTCGGTTCCCGGGGACCTCTCCGAGCGGGCAGACGGCCTTGAGAAAGGCAAGCCGCCATGGGCAGGGCAAAGCCGCCGTGAGCAAGGCAAAAAGCCGCCACGGGCAGAGCGGAGCCCCCACAGGCATGGCAAAGTCACCCATGAAACACGGAGCTGCCGCCTGCGAAGCGCAGAAGCCGGGCAGCCCACAAAACACAGAGCACTGC
This sequence comes from Chaetophractus vellerosus, assembly GCA_004027955.1. Taxonomy (NCBI): domain Eukaryota; kingdom Metazoa; phylum Chordata; class Mammalia; order Cingulata; family Chlamyphoridae; genus Chaetophractus; species Chaetophractus vellerosus. The sequence continues at coordinate 9,983 of PVKH010015633.1, forward strand.
TGCCCGCAAAACATGGAGTGGAGCCGCCCGTGAAAACGGAATGGAGCCACCCAAGAATGGAGCGAGCCGCCTCCGTGGAGGGCTGACTCGGTGCGTCGCCACAAAGACAAGGGAGACAAGAAGCAGACATAGAAAAAACACAGAAGAATGGACACACAGCAAGAGCAAGCAGAAGGGGGGGGGATATGTAACCAAAAAAAAAAAAAAAGAAACACTACTGATTTTTTAGTATTAAACTTGTATCCTGCTACTCTGCTGAACTTTTTATTAGCTCTAGTAGCTTTGTTTTAGACTTTTCAGGACTTTCTAGGTATAGGATCATATCATCTGCTAATAGCGAAAGTTTTACTTCTTCCTTTCCAATTTAGATGCATTTTATTTTTTAATCTTGCCTAACTGCTCTAACTAGAACCTCTAGCACTGTATTGAACAACAGTGTGACAGTGGGCATCCTTGTCATGTAGTCTATCTCAATGGGAAAGCTTTTCTTTCTTCATTGAATACAACGTCAGCTGTGGGTTTTTCATATGTGCCCTTTATCATGCTGAGAAAGTTTCCTTCAATTACTATCTTTTGGAGTATTTTTATCAAGAAAGGATGCTGGATTTTTTCAAATGCCTTTTTTGTATCATTTGAAATGGTCATGTGATTTTTGTAGTGTTCCTTTCTGTTCAATTTTTTGGGAGAGTTTGAGTAAGATTTGGTATTAAATCTTCTTTGAATGCATGGTAGAATTCACCTGTGAAGCCATCTGGTCTAGGGCTTTTTATTTTGGGAACTTTTTTTTTTTAAAGTTAGGCCAGTAAAAAGAATATATTGGGAATGGAAGGAAAGAACAGAGCTTGTTGAGAAATGGGAGAGGACAGAAATAAACACCAAGATTTGGTGTGGGCTCCTCTAGACAGAGAGCGAGCGAGATTCAGCTTGTGAATGAATTATATTTACCAAAACTGTTAACATGTTCAATATCCTTCTGCATATGATCTAGAATGGAAGAGATATCATAATAATCATCAGGCATATAGTTATAGTACTTAATACTAATTAATGCACTAATCAATGCATAAGTTTTTCTTTGAGCTGAAATTAATAGATCTAAGTTCCAAATTTTACATGTTATCTCTCCATGGGAGCAGGCCATAATGCCAATTGTGTTTGTTTAAGTTCTACTCACAGTACTCTGGTAATCATTGCTCTGCTTGGTATGCCCTTCACAGAGCCAGCATGCTGCAGCACTTTTGACCCTAGAGAGAGACTAGGAAGGTAAGGATCCTATATTTCATCAGCCTGGCGCATAGTACCCTTTCGCACTTTGAAACAGAGCCAGTCTGGAGCCAATGTCTCTTGTATATCTGGTCATATCCAGCCATTGCTGGCTGCTGTAGGAGTTTTGAGAAGGTTTTTTAATGACTGTTTCCATTTCTTTAGTTGTGATTGGTTTGTTGAGGTCTCTCTTCCAAGATTAGTAAGGTTGTTCATATGTTCCTAGGAATTTGTCCAGCTCATACACGTTGTCTAGTTTGTTGGCGTACTGCTGTTCATACTATCCTCTTATGATCTCTTTTATTTCTGTGGGGTCAGTAGTAATATCCCCATTTTCATTTCTGATTTTATTTATTTGCATCTTCCCTCTTTTTTACTTTGTCATTCTAGCTAATGGTTTGTCAATTTTGTTGATCTTTTGAAGAACCAACTTTTGGTTTTGTTAATACTCTATTTTTTTTTTTACCTGCATTTGCTCTGATCTTTGTTATTTTATTCCTTCTACTTGCTTTGGGAATAGTTTGCTGTTCTTTTTCTAGTTCTTCTAGCTGTGTAATTAGGTCTGTGATTTTAGCTCTTTCTTCTTTTTAACTATAAGCACTGAGGGCTATAAATTTCCCTCTCAGCACTGCCTTTGCTGTATTCCATAAGTTTTGCTATGTTGTGTTCTCATTTTCATTCATTTCAAGATATTTACTGATTTCTATTGTCATTTCTTCTTTGGCTCACTGATTATTTAAGAGTGTGTTGTTTAATCTCCATATATTGGTGAATTTTCCCTTTTTTTTTTTTTTTTTTTTTTTTTGCCTGTTGTTGATTTCCAGCTTCATTCCATTATGATTAGAGAAAGTGCTTTGTATAATTTTGATCTTTTTAAATTTATTGAGATCCATTCTGTTACCCAACAGATGGTATATCCTGGAGAAAGACCCAGGAGCACTTGAGAAGTGTGTATACCCTGCTGTTTTGGGACATCCTGGTTAGGTGCTTATACATTTATTATTGCTATTTCTTCCAGATGAATTGCCCCTTTTATTAATATATGATGTACTTCCTTGTCTCTAATAATAGCTTTGCTTTTAAAGTCTATTTCACCCGATATAAGTATAGCTACTCCAGCTTTTATGTGGTTACTGTGTGCATAAAATATCTTTTTCCAGACTCTCACTTTCAATCTATTTGTATCCTTGGATCTAAGGTAAGTGTCTTGTAATAGCATAAAGATGACTCATATTTTCTTATCCATTCTTCCAGTCTGTGGCTTTTGATATGGCAGTTTAATCTATTCACATTCTACATTTTTACCATAAAAGCAGTTCTTATTTCACCCATTTTGATCTTTGGGCTTTATCTGTCATATCTTATTTTCACCACTCTTCTTACACTTTTAGTTACTTTTACTGATACAATCTTTATTTCTAGACTCTCTTCCAAGCCTCTCTCTCCTGTCTTTTCTTTTCAGGCTGTAGCACTCCCTATAGTATTTCCTGCAAAGCTAGTCTCTTGGTTACAAACTCTCTTAGTTTCTGTTTATCTGTGAATATTCTAAAGTCACCCTCATTTTTGAAAGACAATCTTGCCATATATAAGATTCTTAGCTGGCAGTTTTTCTCTTGCAGTATCTTAAATATATCATACCACTGCCTTCTTGCCTCCATGGTTTCTGATGAGAAATCAGCACTTAATCTGATTGGGTATCCCTTATATGTTATGCATTGCTTTACTCTTGCTGCTCTCAGAATTCTCTTTTTGTCTTTGGCATTGGACATTCTGATAAGTATGTGTCTTGGAGTAGGTCTATTCAGTTTTGTTCGGATGGGGATATGTTGTGCTTCTTGGACATGGATATCTATGTCCTTCAATAGGGTTGGGAAATTTTCTACCATTATTTCTTCAAATATTCCTTCTGCCCCTTTTCCCTTCTCTTCCTCTTGGACTCCCATGACACATATGTTTGCATGTCTCTTGCTGTCATTTAGTTCCCTGAGACCCTGTTCAATTTTTCCATTCTTCATCTGCCCTTTTGTATATTTATTTTCAGAGGCCATGTCTTTAAGCTCATCGATCCTTCATTCTGCCTCCTCAGATCTGCTAATATATGCCTCCAGTATATTTTTAATTTCATTTATTGTGCCTTTCATTCCAAGAAAATCTGCTATTTTTCTATGTATGCTTTCAAATTCTTCTTTGTGCTCACCCAGTGTCGTCTTAATATCCTTAATCTCTTTAGCCATCTCATTGAATTTAATAAAGGGAATTGTTTGAACATCTGTGATTAGTTATCTCAACTCCTTTATGTCATCTGGAGGTTTAGTTTGTTCCTTTGACTGGGCCATATCTTCCCCTTTCTTGGTATGGCTTGTAATTTTTGTTGGTGTCTTGGCTTTCTGATTTAGTTGGTATATTTATTCTGAGCTTGGTTTCTTTCTTTAGTCTAGGGCTTTCTATTTTATTGGACTTGTGTTACAGCCTCTCTTTGTTACTTGGTTCAACTTATTTTGGAGCTTTATAGTGGTGTGTGTTTAGCCTATCTGAATTTTTTCAGCTCTTTTTTTTTTTTAAAATCTGTTTCTTGCCTTTTCTCCCTTGCTGGTAACAGAGTAGGAGCCAAAGATGCGGTTGGTACTGTAAGCCATGGAGGCTGAAGCTGCCCACATTGCCCCTGGGACTGATGAAGCCTCTCTCACCATTGTTCCCTGTCAGGGTTAGGGATGGAGCCACAGCCATGTGCAGTAACCCGAGCCATGCAAGCCAAGGCTGTCTGTGGTTACCCGGGAGTGATTGATTAAGCTCCCTGCCCCTTCCTACCCTGCCTGAGGCAGGGATGGAGCTGCAAGTGTGGGCAATAAACTAATTCACATGGGCCAAAACTGACCTTAGTTGCCCAGATGGACTGACAAATCACTGTGCCCTCTTCTGACCTGTCAGAGGCAGGGATGGAGCTATAAATGTGCTCAAGTATCTAGTCAATGCAGTTGCCTGGAAAGGCTAAGGAAACACCTCTCCTCTTCCTGTCCTATTAGGAGTGGGGATGTAGCCACAAGTTTGACCAACAATCTAGTCCATGCAGGCTGAAAGCAACTGCTATTGCTTGGAGAGGCTGAAGAAGTACTGTCCCTCTTCCTGTCCTATTGGTGGCAGGAATGTAGCTACATGGGTGCCCAAGAATCTAGTCCATGTGAACCAGAAGTGACTACGACTGCCTGGAAAGGCTGATGAAGGTTCCCCCAGCTTCCTCCCTGCCAGAGTCAGGGCTGGAGCTCAAGCTAGAGCAGCAATCTGATCTGTGTGTAAAGAAGCTAGTCCCTACTCTCACTGTGATTTTCAATCATCCCCACTCCCCCTCCTGCCCAGGGCAGAGTTAAAATGGAAGTTAATGGCCTCTTCCTGAATGGGTCAGTTTCAATCTTTAGCTGTACTTAGGATAAGACTTTAGCCTGCTGACTTACTAATCAGTAGCTGAAGTTGGTGCCCAACTATCTCTTCCTCCCCCGTTTTTGGGAAATAGAACTTCCAACTCCAGCCAGGGAATAGCTCCTGAGGAGGCTTGCCTCACCAGCAGGGTTGGGTACTGACCTCTGTGGCCTGTAGTGCTCTACTCAAGAATCTTCACTGCAGATGGGCAGTTTCCTTCTGTTCTTCCAAGGATGTTGCAGGATGTTCTGGTTTTCTGGGCTCCCCAAACAGGTGATTTAGATAGCTCTGGCTGGTTACTAAATGCACTGTAGGACGAGCTGACTCTTGGAGTGTCCTATTCTGCCATCGTTTTGCCCCTCCCCGAGGCCTCACATGTTTTTGTTTGTTCTCTTGCTTTTCTGCCACTCTCTGAGAGGAGCATATCCCAGACACTCTACTGGTCCAAAGGGGATAAGAGGATGATACCTGGAACAGAGCTGCCTCAGTCAATCAACAGACTTGTAGCAAGAAGCAGGGCTGTAATTGTCTGTACTCCTTATTTTTTAAAAAATCTGACTATGTCACTCCATTGCTTAAAGCCTTTTGATGGTTTTCCATTATTCTCAGTACAAAAAATTTTTTTTCAAAATCCTTAGCATGATTTCCCTGAATCTGAAAGACCTGGCTGCCATATTCCCTCTTTTCTTTCATGTGTACTAGCCAAACAGACCTTATTCCTTTTACTAGAAAGCACCACGGGTCCTCCTATCTCATAGGGTCTTGGTACATGCTATTCTCACTTGAAAAAAATTACTTTCTCTTCCTCTTACTAGCCTGTTTCCCTTTTGCCTACTTACTGCATTCTAATCCTTTAGACCTCAGCTCAGAGGTGACTGCATCAGAGAATCTTTCCCTGTCTGTTTGCAGTGAAGTAGCCTGAGGTGAAAGGCTATGTGGAGAGAGTCCTGGCCATCCTCATCCCACATGTGAGTGGGGCCATCTTGGGCACCCAGCCCCAGCTGACCCACCAGCTGCATGCAGCCACATAAGTCAGCCCAAATGAGACCAGCAGCAGAATTGCCCAATCAACCCTCAGAATTGTAAGAAAGAAAAAAAGACTGTTGTTTTTAGCCACCTGTGTTGTATGGTGGTTTGTTATATTAATAGATAACTACTTGAGACTGTGTGGAATTTTCTCTTCAACTCCCAGTTCTGTCACTCCTCACAGGACTGTTGGTCAAGGCCTGAATTTTTGAGTCATGGTCCACTTGAAAGGATGATGCTCTCTTCCCACAGAGCCAGTCAGGAGGGGTGGACTGTCCCCTCTTCCCATTTCACCGTCCTGTCCCATTAGTCTCCCTAAAACTGTAACACCAGACTGGGCAG
>PVKH010015634.1:0-16019 GCA_004027955.1 Chaetophractus vellerosus
AGCGGGGGGGGGGATGTAATAAAAATAAATAAATAAATAAATATTTTTTTAAAAAATCTAAGCTATTATAAACCATTAGAAAATAATAAATGATTAATACTGATGCCACCAATTGTTTCAGAGTATGATTAAATACATTTTTCAACAAATTCTAAAAGTAGACACCAGGATATGAATTTAATTTTTGGCACTTACATCAAATCCATATCTTACAAACTCAGTTACCTTCCAAGTTCTCAAATATTAAGCCTTTCTTCTGCAATACTATGTGTGAGATGTAAACTGTACTTTTGAATTTAATTCTTGAAGTGCCATAAACCAGAGAAGCCATATAATAGTAGATAATACAGTGCCTCCCTGCCCCCTCATTGATGCACCTTAAAGCATGTGGTCTCATTCCTAAGCATGGTAGCTATCTGTACTAGAACCATTCCTGCTATATATCAGTAACTTCAAAGAAATATGTTTTTGATCTTAAAAATCCAAATTGTCTCTGTGACTTCTTTGTTCTTACCCCCATATCCTGTATCCTTGTAAGGTTACACCTTATATAAACCCTTGTAACCCCCCTGGTTTACAGAACACTACTCTGAATATCCTGTTTTGGTCAAGGAAAAGTGCCATATTTTGTTGAATACCTTTTCTGAATCAATTGAAAGAATCATGTGATTTTTCTTCTTCAACTTATCAATGTGATTTATTACATTAATTGATCTTGTTGTGTTGAACAACCTTTGCATACCCAGGATAAAACCCATTTGATCATGGTGTATAATTCTTGTAATGTGCTTTTAGATTCTGTTTGCAAAAATTGTTTGAAGAATTTTGCATGTATATTCATTAGAGATATTGGTCTGTAATTTTCTTTTCCTTGACCAAAATATCCCAAAAGACTGAATTGAAGGAAGCTTTCCCAATATGGTAAAGTGTATATATGAAAAACATACAGCAAGCATTGTACTCAATAGTGAAAGAATGAAAGCTTTCCTGCTGAGATCAGGAACAATACAAAGATGCCCACTGACACCATATAACTCAATATTGTGCTAGAAGTTCTAACTAGAGAAATTAGGCTAGAGAAAGAAATGAAAGGCTTCCAAATAGGAAAGGAAGAAGTAAAACTTTCACTATTCACATTTCTAGATCCTATATCTAGAAAATGATGAAAAATCCACAACAAAGCTACTAGAATTAATAGACAAGTTCAGCAAAGTGGCAAGATACAAAATTAATATGCAAAAATCTATAGCATTTCTACACACTACTAATGTGCAATCTGAGGAGGAAATCGGAAAAGAAGTTCCATTTATAATAGTGACTATAGCAATCAAATATTTAGGAATAAACTTAATCAAAGACGTAAAGGACTTGTGTGGAGGTTAGGCTAATGTGTAAACCCGGTCAGGTAATTGTGCCAAGTTCTTTGATCAAGAATGCACTGGGCTAATTGAAATAGAAGGATATTTAGGGACTTTAGACATCAGTGAATTTATTGCATAGGTGGCTGATTACATGTACAATCAACCGGCTCATCTTTGGGCAAACATCATTTCCTGGAAATTCATCAAGTACCTTCATTGGACTTCTTTGGTCGACTGGTTTGCAGCATGCCTGCAGAATCTGGAATTGTGCAACACCAGGGTCACATGGCAGGATTTTATAAAATCTCATGCTCTTTACAGATATCTCCTATTCATTCAGTTCCCTTGAGAATCCTGACTAATACAGCCTGCATTCAGAACACTAAAAAACACTGATAAAAGGAACTAAAGAAGACCTAAATAAAATGTATGACATTTTGTGTTCATGGATTGACCGACTGAATATCATTAAGATGTAAATTCTATTCACACTAATTTACAGATTCAACACAATCTTAATAAAAATCCCAACTGCCTTTATTTGAAGAAATAAAAAAGCTAATAAATTTATTTGGACATGTACATCCATGTCCCTCAATAGAGTTGGGAAATTTTCAGCCATTATTTCCTCCAATACTCCCTCTGCTCCCTTTCCCTTCTCCCACTGGGATGACTTTATTCCATATATTTTTGCATTTCATGTTTTCATTCAAGTCCATAAGTCCCTTCAGGATTTTTTCTATCATTTGAAAACTAACATTGCATATATTTTTGCATTTCATGTTTTCATTCAAGTCCATATAAACACATAGACCAAGTGTGTTTTATCCCTAGCATGCAAGGGTGGCTCAATGTAATAAAACCATTCAATGTAATACACCACATAAGCAGATGAAAGAAAAAAATTCACAAGATAATCTCTATAGATCCAGAAAAAACATTTAGTGAAACACAGCAAATTTTCTCAATAAAAACACTTCAAAAGATAGGAATAGAAGGAAATATCCTCAACATGGTAAAGGGTATATATGAAAAACACACACCTAACATCATATTCAATGGAGAAATCATAAAAGCTTTCCCTTTAAGATCTGTATAAAGAAAAGGATTCCTACTGTCAATGCTCTTATTTCACATTGTGTTTGAAGTACTTGCTCAAGGACTTAGGGAATAAAAGTTATAAAAGGCATCAAAACTGGAAAGGAAGAAAGAAGCAGCATCCAAATTGGAAAGGAAGAAATAAAAAAATTCACTACTCTTTGAAAGTCCTGAAAAATCTACCACAAAGCATCTAGAGTTTATAAATGAGTTCAGTAAATTGGCAGGCTGTAAGATTAATGTGCAAAAATCAGTAGCATTTCTGTACAGCAAAAATGAGCAATGTCAGAAGGAAATCAAGGGGAAAATCCCATTTACAATAAAAACAAAAAGAATCAAATACATAGGAATAAATTTATCTAATGATGTAAACAACTTCTATGCAGACAACTACATAACAATGTTAAAGGAAACAAAGAAGACCTAAATAAATGGATGAATATTAAATGTTCAGGATAGGAAGACTTAACATCATTCAGATGTCTAACCTAACCAAACTGATTTACAGTTTTAATACAATCCCAATTAAAACTTACCACACTATTTATTACTGAATTGGAAAAACTGATCATGAAACTTATTTGGAAGGGCAAGGGGCCCTGAACAGACAAGGCATATTGAAAAAGAAAAACAAAATCAGAAGAATCACATTACCTGACTTGAAAATATTCTACAAAGCTACAATGGTCAAAACTGCATGGTATTAGCACAAGGATAGAGATACTGACCAATGGAACTTAATTGATAGTTCTGATATAGATCATTGCACATTCAGTCAACTGATATTTGGCAAGAGCCCCTAAACCACGGAACTGAGAGAGAATGGCTTCTTCAACAAATGGGGCTTGGATAACTGGATATCCATATCCAAAAGATTGAGAGAGGAACAACATCACACATCTTATACAAAAATTAATCTAAGATGCTTCAAAGATCTAAATATAAGAGCCAAGACCATAAAGACCTTGAAAGATAATATAGGGAAGCATAAACAAGAGCTTGTATTAGGAAATGGTTTCATGAACTTTACACTGAAAGCACAAGACATGAAAGGAAAAATAGATAAATGGTACTTCCACAAATATAAAACCTTTTGTAACTCAAAGAAATTTGTCAAGAAAGTGTCAAAGCAGCCTACTCCATGGGAGAAAATATTTTGCAACCCTATATCTGATAGGTGCCTAATTTCCTGTTATATAAAGAAATCCTACACCTCAAAAATAAAAAGACAAACAACCCATTTTAAAAAGTCACAAGTGAATTGAATAAACCTTTGTCCAAAGAAGAAATACAAATGGCTAAAAAAACATGAAAAAATGCTCAACATCACTAGCTGTTAGGGAAATGCAAATCAAAAGTATAATGAGACATCATCTTACAGCCATTAGTCTAGTGGCTATTAAAGAAAACCAGAGGACTACAAGTGTTTGAAAGGATGTGTAGGAATGGTAACACTTATCCATTGCTGATGGGAATGCAGAATGATGCAACCATTGTGGAGGACACTCTGGTGATTCCTCAGAAAGCTAACTATAGAACTGCCACATGATCCAGCAAATTCATACTGAGTATATATCCAGAAGAATTGAAAGCAGGGAAACAAACATATATGTGCACACCAATATACATAGAGGCATTATTCAATACTGCCAAATGTTGGAAACAAAACAAATGTCCACCAACAGATGAAAGGATAAGTAAACTCTTGTATATACATACAATGGACTATTCCTGAGCTGTAAGAAGTAATGCAGTATTAACACTTGGGCCCTTATTGATTACCAATTTCATTCCATTGTAGTCCAAGGAATTACTGTGTATAATCTCAGTTTTTCTGAATTCATTGAGATTTTTTCTGTGGCCTAGTATGTGGTCTATCTAGGAGTATGATCCATGTGCACTTGAGAAGAATGTGTATCCTGCTGTATTTGGGTGTAGTTTTCTGTATATTTCTATTAGGTCCAGATCCTCTAATGTGTTAACCAAAATCTTTGTTTTTTTATTAATTCTTTCTTGAGCTGTTCTAGTCTAATGGTGATAATGGTGTATTAATGTCCACCACTATAATTGTAGAAGCATCTATTTCTTCAATTAATTTTTTCAGTGTTTGCCTCATGTGTTTTGAGGTGCCCCTGTTAGGTGCATAAATGTTTATGCTTGTTTTTTCTTCTTGGAAGATTACCCTTTTCACTAATATAAAGTGTTCATCTTTGTCTCTTACAATAGTTTTGCATTTAAAGTCTATTTTGTCCAATATTGGTATAGTTACTCCCACCCTTTTTTGGTTATTGTTTGCATGTAAGATTGTTTTCCATCCATTCACTTTCAGCCACCTTGAATTCCTGGGTCTAAGGTGGGTTTCTTGTAGATGAAATATAGATAGGTCATATTTCCTTATCCATTCTGCCTATCTGTGCCTATTGACTGGTGAGTTTAATCCATTAACAGTCAGTGTTGTTATTCTCAAGGAATTACTTACATTATCTATATTTTATTTGGGTTTATGTATGTTGTATGTTGTTTTTATTTCTATTTTTGTTGTTTTAGTTGTTCTTACACTCTACTTCAGCTCTCTCTCTCCTGTTTTTTGCTTTCAACCTGCAGAACTCCTTTTGGTATTTCTTGAAGGGCCAGTTTCTTATTGGAATATTCTCTTAATTTTGTTTATCTGTGAATATTTTGAACTCTCTATCATTCTTGAATGCCCTCTTTGCTGGGTAGAGAATTCTTGGCTGGAATTTTTTTTTTCTTTTAGTACCTTAACTATGTTGTACCACTGCCTTCTTGCCTCCATGGTTTCAGAAGAGAAATCAGCACTTAGTCTTATTAATCTTCCCTTGCATGTGATGGTTCTCTTTTCTCTTGCTGCTTTCAGTATTTTCTCTTTGTCTTGAGTATTGGACAATTTAGTGAGTATATGTCTTGGAGTAGGCCTGTTGGGGTTTTTACTGTTTGGGGTACACTGTGCTACCTGGACTTGTTCCTGCACCTCCCTCAATAGGGTTGGGAAGTTTTCAGACATTTATTTCCTCCAACACTCCTTCTGTCCCCTTTCCCTGCTCTTCTCCTTATGGGATACCTATAATGTGTATATTTGTATTTTGTGTTGTCATTCAAACCCCCAATTCCCTGCTGTATTTTTTCTATCTTTTTATCTATCTGTTCTACTATCTGTTAATTTCAGATGTATTGTCTTCTACAACACTAATTTTTCCCTTTGCCTATTCAAATCAACTGTTATATACTTCCAGTGTCTTTTTGATTTCTTGGATTGTGCCATTCATCACCATCATATCTGTTATCTTTTTATGTATGTTTACAATTCTTCAGTATGTTCTCCCAGTGTCTTCTTAATATCCTTAATCTCTTCATTCACTTCATTAAGTTTGTCCATAATATTTATATGGACTGCTTTGATTAGTTGTTCAATGTTCTGCACCTCTTCCTGGTTTTTAGGTCATTCATTGGATTGAGCCATGTCTTCCTGTTTCTTAGTATGGTTTGTAACTTTTTTTTCCCCCTCTGGTCATCCTTTTATCTTGGGTTTATTCAGTTGATTAGCTTCTCTATTTACTCTATGGTTTTATTTAATTGTTTTTTGTGTGTAAGTTTTTTCTTTGAAAACTGTTCTTATTCTATTTTTTTTAAGTTCAATTTTTTAAAGAAGTTTTTTTTTTGTTACTCCCCCCCACTTCTGCTTGCTCTTGCTGTGTTCATTTCTCTGCATTCTTCTGTGTCTGCTCTGTCTCCCCCTGTTGCGGCGATGCACCAAGCCATTTCACCGCGCAGGCGGCTCTGCTTCGTTCGTGGGTGGGTCTGCCTCCGTTTACAAGTGGCTCCGCTTCCATTCATGGGCAGATCGGCTCCATTTGTGGGTGACTTGCCCTGCCTGTGGTGGCTTTGCCCTGTCCATGGTGGCCTTTTTTGCCCTGCCCACGGCGGCTCTGCCCCACCCACGGTGGCTTACCCTTCTCAAGGTGGTCTGCCTGCTTTGGAGAGGTCCCCGGGAACTGAACCTGGGGCCTCCCATGTGGTGAACTGGGGCCCTTATCCACTGGGCTACAGCCAGCCCCCTTCTTATTCTATTTTGTTGTTGTTGTCTATGTTCCCTTGGAAGGAAAATATAGGGCCAGGGAAAGTAAAAGAAGTAAGAAAATTAAAAGGATAATAGGAATTGTTAGAAGAGGAATCATTTAAGACCTTGGAAAATGAATATTTCACTCAAGTAAGCTGTGTACAGTAATAGGAATAGAAAAGTGGGGTACTAACAATGAAATGGGAAACCAAATAGAGAAAAATATATAGACTGAATTACAAGGCCAGTATGATGAGGAGAGAGGGAAACAGAAAAGACAAAAGAAAATAAGTTAATAAAAGAAAGAGAACAGTATAGATGAGGTAGAAATAAAAATCAGAAAAATTGGGGACTAAACAAAGGGAGGTAAGAACAACAACAGAAAGCAGGAGATAGATTGATGCAGGAAGAAAAGAGATAGCCTTGGTATACAAAATTGGTATATACAGAAAAGGTGAATCAAGGAAGAGAAAACACAGTAACCAAGAATCAAGCCAGCATCACCTTGAGGAATTTATCTCTTCATCTTGCTCCCTCCAGATCAATGCCCTGAGGCCTCCTACTCTGTGGATTCCCAAAACAGCTCACTTGGGCAGGATCTTGCCCCTACTCAGCTGTTTTTATGTGAGAAAGCTTTGCTTATGTTCCTTTGAAAGAAAAAAAAATTGGGACCAGATCAAAGGAAAGAGATACAAAGACAAAAGGAATAATAGTAATGATATTAGTAAAAGGCAGGGTAGCAAGTGTACAAGGCCTAGGAAATTGAAAAATTAAAATGAGTAAGAAGCAGATAGGAATAAGATTGGGAAAGTGGAATTGAAACAATGAAACAGGTAACAGAATAGAGAAACAAATATATAGAATGAATTAAAATGCTGAAATGGTGAGAAGAGGGAAAATGAAAACAGAGAAGAGAAAAAGAAAAAAGTAGAAAAGAGTATTACAGAGAAAAAGGGAGAGAAGGATAAATACAAACAAGAAAGATTTGAAACAATAAAGGAGGTGGAATGAAAGAACAACTATAGAAAACAAAAGGTATAAAGATGAAAGAGTGAAAAGAAGTAGAATAGATCAGTAACCAAAGGAATAAAAAAAAAGAAAGAGCAAAAGAAAACAAGCAGAGAAAGAAAGGGGGGGGGATACAAAACAAGCAAGAAACAAGACAGTAGCAACTCATTTTTTTTAAAAAAAGGAGAAGAAAAAAATAATAATATACACAGAAAAACAGCCTTCTTTCTTAGACCCCTAAGCATCTTCTCAGGGTGCTGGTGTTCCTCAATCATTCACCCTGCAGCCTGCCCTCTGCAAGTTTTGAACTAGATTTTAGTGAGTAAAGTAAAGGAAATAAAGGAAAAGTAACTTTTTAAAAAAAATAAGAGATCCAATTAAAGCTAATACAAAGAAAATGTCCATATGTTCCCTGTCATAAAGTTTCAGCTGACTGCCTGATAACCTGGTAGATCACTTCTCAAGGAATAGCCAGGAATTGAACCAGGGACCTTATATATGATAGACAGGAATTCTCCCACTGAGCTATTCTGCCTCCTTGGGTTAATTAGCCTTTCAGAAGGCTATCCTCCCCTTTTCCATAGGGCAGGTTAGATCCCCTGCAGTCATCTGGACTGGTGCTGATCACAGCCTGTCTCTGCCTCCTCTCTGGCATAATTTCTCTCTTGATCTAGATGGCTGGGTATGACCACCAGCCTGGGATGATCACCCTCCCCTCTCCCTGTTGAGTAGCGGTTCCTTCTGCTATTCAAGGGGGGCTCAGCTGGCTAAACTCACTGGGAAAAAAAACTGCTTTCCACTCTCCTCCACCTCTCTTCCTGACAGGGAATCTGCCTACAAACACTTGTTTGGAGCAGGGGGCTGGGTCTCCACCTAGTCTGTCTGCCCTGAGGGACAGATATGTGTACCCCTTCTAGTCACTGAGGTACACAATGTCCCATTATTCCTGGCTTCCCTATCTGTCCAGTACCCTCCTACATGACTCAGAGCACTTCCTGTGGTGGTAGGCGTCTGCTCTGCTCTCAGTCAGATACAATTTGCCAGAAGTTTTACACTCACTTAATATCTCTGGGGTGGGGGAGGGGAGACCTTCCCCACAGCCAGGAGGTTTAATAACTCATGATTACTTGTTTTGACTTCTTCATGTCTCTGACCCTTGCACTTCTGGGAGTTGGTAAGCAATGTCCTGGTTTGCTGTGCTCCAAAGCAAGTCCCCATGGCAGACTCTGGCTTTCTCTTTGTTGTTTTAGTGAAAGCTAAGATTCATATGTCTAACCCATCAGCCATGTTCCCACAATCCCCTAAAGTGATTTTTGACAAGGCTGTTAAGCCCACCCAGCTGACCAGAACAGTTAATTAAAAAATGATGCTGGGAGAACTGGATAGCTATAACCCAAAGAAAGAAAGAAGACTCCTATCTCACACCTTATTAGAATATTTACTCAAAATGGATCAAGAACCTAAATATAAAAGCAGGAACCATAAAATTCCTAGAAGAAAATGTAGGAAACCATATTCAAGAATTTGTGGTAGGTGGTAGTTTCTTCAACCTTTTAGCTAAAGCCTGAGTAACAAAAGAAAAAATACATAAGTGGGACCACCAAAAAATTCAACACTTTTGTAACTCAAAGCACTTTGTCAAAAGGGTAAAAAGGCAGCTGACTCAATGGGAGAAAATGTTTCACAATCACATATCTTATAAGGGTTTAATATTCATGATTTATAAGGAGATCATACAACTCAACAATAAAAAGACAAACTATCTGATTAAAAAATGGGCAAAAGATTTGAAAAGACAACTGTCCAAAGAAGAAATATGTATGGTGAAGAACTTGAAAAAATGTTCAAAATCACTAGTGATTAGGGAAATGCAAATGTAAACTACAGTGAGATATCATTTCACAACTATTAGACTAGCTGTTGTTACAAAGAAAAAAAAAACTAAATGTTGGAGATAATGTAGAAAGACAGAAATGATTATTCACTGTTGGTGGGAATGTAGAATGGTACAGCTACTGTGAAGGACTATTTGACATTTCCTAAGGAAGTTGAACATAGACTTGCCATGGGACCTGGAAATACCATTGCTAAGTGTATACACAGAAGAACTAAAACTAATGACAGAAATAGACATCTGCACCCTGATGTTTATATCAGTGATATTCATGATAGCCAAAAGTTGGAAACAATCCAGGTGTCCATCAACTGAATAATGGGTAAAAAATTGTGATGTATATACAAGATGGACTATTATTGCAACAGTAGAAGAAATGAAGTTATGAAACATAATACAACATGGTTGAACTGGAAGATATTAAGTTCAGTGA
Organism: Chaetophractus vellerosus; assembly: GCA_004027955.1. NCBI lineage: Eukaryota > Metazoa > Chordata > Mammalia > Cingulata > Chlamyphoridae > Chaetophractus > Chaetophractus vellerosus. The sequence goes on from PVKH010015634.1 coordinate 9,870, forward strand.
AGCAAGCCAGACACAAAAGAACAAATATGGGGTGATTGCTCTAGTATGAACTCAGTACCTGATGTGAAATATAAATATATTATGTGAAATATGAAAATAGGTAGAATTGCATATATAAGACCATTTTTCTTTGAAACTGAACAAATTTATGTTAATACAAAAAATATTAATATCAGTCAGAAAAAAAAACACGTTATACTAAGTGAAGGATATCAGACACAAATCAATATGTAATGCATGATTTCATTTATATAAAACACAAATACGGGACCGGCTGTAGCCCAATTGGTAGGACGCCAGTTTACAACATAGGAGGCCCTGGGTTTGGTTCCTGGGGCCTCCTCGAACAGGCAGACCTCCTTGAGAAGGCAAGCCACCGCGGGTAGGGCAAGTCGCCGCGGGCAGGGCAAGCCCCAGTGAACAGGGCAAGCCCCTGTGAGCAGGGCAAGCTGCCGCCGTGCGGTGTGCTGACTCGGCGGGTCGCCGCAGCAGGGGGGAGACAAGCAGACACAGAAGAACGCAAAACTGACCACAGCAAGAACAAGCGGACAGGGGGGGATATGCAATAAATAAAAAATAAATCTTTAAAAAACACCAATATAAATCAATTTATAAAGATCAAATGAGATTCATGGTTATGTAGATCTGAGAAAGGAATGCTAAGGGTTGGGGAGTCTTTCTTTTTGCAGTAATGAAATTGTTCTAACCTAATTTAGAGGGTGAATGTACAACATTGTCATTGTACTAAAAGCCATTGATTATACCATTTGGATAGAATAGCCAGAAACAGCAGGGGATGCATAGAAAGATTGAGTGGAGAGGGATTTTCTTGTCTTTTTGTTTATTATTATAATTGAAATAATGAAAATGCTCTAATAATGACTGAAGTGATAAACACACAACTGTGTGATTATACCAAATAACATTGATTGCACACTTCAGATGAATTAAATGCTTTATTAATATGTCTCAATAAAATTGATTTGTTTAAAAAATTATAGGAGAGTTCCATATACCTAAACCCTCTCCTCCCACACTTTCCCTCACTGAAATCTTTCATTAATGTGGTACATATTTTACAATTGATTTTGAGGCATTGATACTAAACATGTTCTATAGATTATATTATGTTTTGCATTTTGCACCACACAATTTTGTACATTTTGAAAAAATGTCTGACTACTATCTGTCATTGCAATATCATGCAGAACTATTATAATGTCTCAAAAATGCCCCATGGTACAAATAATTTCCCCTCTCCTTCCTCTCAGAAATTATGGTTACCACTGTCTTTATATCAATGTTACAAGTTCTTCCATTTCTAGAAAAACACTACATCTACTTTAGTCTATATTTGCATCCCCCCCCCCCCCGATGATTGATCATTCCTCTTTCTTAAGTATTTTGTGATGGTGGTGCCCATTATGTTTCTGATTGAGAGGGGGATTTGATCCCATGGGGCAGATGGATGGAAGTGTATTGCAAGCAGTTGTAGATACCCTCTGCTTCTTGGGATGGGTGGTGTACATCATCATCCTTTTGTTAGTTGTCCTAAGTGAGTCCAATGACCTGGAGAGTAGGTGCTGGCTGTAACACTGCTGAGATTTAGGGCTAAACTGGTATAAGAACAGACCAAATATACAATGGGTATAGAGCTAATTATTGGTTCAAATAAAAGGGTTGACGAATCCTGTGCAGTGTAATTATGAATGTGTATAACTTGGTGACATTGGGGAAATAGGTTATCATATATTCCAAAGTAAGTTTCACTGATGAGGTGCTGATTTCATGGAGTTATCTCCTTATAACCTATCTTCCAAACTCTATCTGTGTGGGTCTGCTCAATATCCTTAGTTTATATCAATGAGATCAGTCCTTTAGTGACTGGCTTACTTCACTCAACATACAGTCTTCAAGATTCATTCTTGTTGTCGAATGTGTCAATACTTTATTTCTTCTCCTAGCTTAGTATTATTCCTTTATATGTATATATGACACATTGCTTATCTATTCATCTGTTAATGGACAGTTTGGTTGTATCTAAACTTTTGGCAACTGTGAATAATGCTGTAATGAACCTTGTTGTGTGTGTGTATATATATATATATGTTCATGTGACTGCTTTCAATTTTTCTGTGTATTTTCCTGGTACTGCTGGATCATATGGCAATTCAATACTTAGCTTCCTGAGGAAACTCCAAACCATCCTCTACAGTGGCTGCACCATTTTATATTCCCACCAGCAGTGGATGAATTCTCCTATTCCTCCACATCCTCTGTAACACTTGTAGTTTTAAGTTTATTTTAATAGCAGACTGTCAAAGATGATATATCTCATTGTGGTTTTGATTTGCCTTTCCCTAATAGCTAGTGATGTTGAACATCTTTTCATAGGCTTTTTAGCCATTTGAATTTCCTATTTGGAAAAGTGTCTATACCAATCTCTTGCTCTTGCCCATTTCTTAAATGGGTTGGTTGTCCTTTTATACTAGATATTTAAGATTTCTTCATATAAGCTGGATATTAGACCTTTATTTGATAGGCAGTTCCCAAATATTTTCTCCCATTGAGTAGGCTACCATTTCACTTTCTTCACAAACACCTTTGAAGCACAAATGTTTTTAATTTTGAAGAGGTCTCATTTATCTAATTTTTCTTTTCATTGCTTGGGTGTAAAATTTATGATACCATTTCTTAATACCAGATCTCATAGATATTCCAGTGCATTCTCTTCTAGGAGCTTTATAATCTTGGCTCGTATATACAGGTTTTTTTTTTTTTTTATCGATCTTGATTTACTTTTGTATTGAGCATGAGATGGTGATCCTCATTCTTTTGGAAATGGATATCAAGTTCTCCTAGCACCATTAGTTGAAGTGACTATTCTGTCCCAGTTGATTGGTTTTGGTAGACTGGTCAAATATCAGTTGGTCATATATACACAGGTCTATATTTGAACTCTCAATTTGGTTGCATTTGTCAGCATGTTTATCTTTGTGCTTATAACATGTAGTTTTGATCACTGTAGCTTTGTAGTAAGCTTTAAAGTCAGGTAGCTTTATTCCTCCAATTTTATTTTTCTTTTTCAATATATGTTTGTCTATGCAGGGTCCCTTACCCTTCCAAATAATTTGATAATTGACTTTTCCAGTCCATTAAATTATCCTGTTGGAATTTTTTATGGGGATTGCATTGAATCTGTAAATCAACTTGGTTAGGATAGAAATCTTGATTATATTTAGTCTTCTAATCCAAGAACATGGAATATTCTATTTATTTAGGGCTTTTTTGTTTTCCTTTAGCAAAATTGTGTAGTTTTCTGTATATAATCCTTTACATTCTAAATTAAGTTTATTCCTAGACATTTGATTCTTTTAGGTGCTAATGTAAATGCAAGTAATTTTCTTGATTTCCTCCTCAGATTTCTCATTATAAATGTACAGAAATGCTACTGATATCTGCATGTTGATATTGTATTCCATCCCCTATGGAATTCATTTATGAACTCTAGAAGCTTTGTAGTAGATTTTTCAGGGCTTTCTATTTACAGGATCATGTCATCTGCAAATATTGAAAGTTTTAGCCTTTCACCATTGAATACGGTGTTAGTAGTGGGTTTTTCATGTATGTCCTTTATCATATAGGGATGCGTCCTTCTATTACTATCTTTCAAAGTGTTTTTATCAAGAAATGATGCTGTATCTTGTCAAATGCCATTTCTGTGGCAATAGAGATGATTATGTCATTTTTTTCCTTCAATCTGTTGATGTGGTGTATTTCATTAATTAATTTTCTTGTGTTGAAATATCCTTGCACACCTTGGATAAAATCCACTTGATCATGGTGTATAATTCATTTGATGTGTTATTAGATACAATTAGCAAGTACTTTGTTGAGGATTTTTGCATCTATGTTCATTAGCATGATTAGTCTCTATTTTAATTTTCTTGTGGAATCTTCATGTGTCTTTGATATTACTATGATTTGGGCATCATGAAATTAATTAGGTAATGTTCCCTCCACTTCTATTTTTTGGAAGAATTTATGCAGGATTGGTGATAGTCAAGAATGACTGGGTGAATTCATCTGAGATGCCATCTGGTATGAGGCTTTACTTGATTGCAGAATTTTTGTTGACTAATTCAATCTCACCTCCTGTGATTGGTCTGTTGAGTTGTATATTTCTTCATTCTTCAGTGTAGGTTAGCTTATATGTTTCTAGAAATTCTCCCAATTCATCTAAACTGTCCATCATGTTAACATAAAATTTTTCAAAGTAACCTCTTATGTACTCTTTAATTCTGTGAGGTCAGTTGTGATTTACTCTGTATCATTTCTAAATTGGATTATTTTCATCTTCTCTCATTTTTTTGTTAATTTAGCTAATAGTTTGTAAATTTTATTAATCTTCTTAAACTACCAGCTTTTGGTTTTGTTAATTCTAATTCTTTTCCCCCCTTATTATAATAAACTTTATTTTTAGGAAATGTTTGAGATTACAGAAAATGTATACTGAAATTATAGAAGATTCCCATATACCCACACGCTACCATTTCCACCTATTCCTCAATAATGTCGTCTTACACTTGTGTGGTACATTTGTTACCACTGATGAGAAAATATCGAAGCACTGCTACTAACCAGCTCTACAGTTTACATCATGGATAATAATTAAGTTCAATGCTATTTTCAATGATTTCTCCCTTACCCTTCACTCAGAAATTCTGGCAACCACTATCTTTATAACAGTATTACATGTTCTTCCACTATCACAATACTAAGTTTACTTTGTCCATGGTTGCATTCCCCACTTATGTTTGTTCATTCCTCAACTTTTGGATTTTGTGATGGTGATGCCTGTTCTGCCTTAGATTGACAGGGCAATTAGATTTTATGGGACAGATGGAATGAACTATTTTGCTTTCAGATGTAGATACTCTCTGTTTTTATGATGGGGGTTGTCCATTGTCATCACTTCATAAGTTGTCCTAGGAGAGTCCAGTGATCTGGAGAGTAGGGTTTGGCTACCATGGATAGTCCAATCCACTTTCCAACCATGCTTATCCTCACAATCCTGCGCAATTGACCATACTCACATCCCTGCATGACCATCACCACCAGCCTTGCCAAACCAGCACCTTCCACCTTATCATAGATTCTTTCCAGATTGAGAATTGACTTACTACTCTGTACTCCCTTTCTGTCTCTTGGTAATCTGTCTTTCAGACTCTATCTTGGTGAATCTGCTCAATATACTTAGGTTATATCAGTGATGTCAACCATATTTTTCTTTCACTGAAGCTCACTTCAATCAAATAATTTCTTTGAGATTCATCCATGTTTTCACATGTGTTGAAACTTAATTTATTCTTCCGTCTGAGTAATATTCCATTCTATGTGTATAATATATTTTGCATATCCATAAATTTGTTAATGGACCCTTGGGTAGTCTCCAACCTTTGGCAATTGGGAATAATGCCATTATTAACATTGGTGTGCATATATCTGTTCTTGCCCCATCTTTCAATTCTTATGGTTATATGCCTAGTAGTGAGATTGCTAGATCATATGACAATTCTTTACTTAGTTTCTAGAGGAATTACCAAACTGTTGTTCATAATGGCTTCACCATTCCTTATTTCCACCAGCAGTAGATGAGAGTTCCCATTCTTTCACATCCTCTCTAACACTGTAGTTTTCAGTTTTTTAATAGCAAACAATCTAAGAAGTGTAAGATGATATTTCATTGTAGTTTTGATTTGCATTTCCCTAACAGCTAGTCATGTTTAACATCTTTTCATGTACTTTTTAGCAATTTGTACTTCATCTTTATTTCTATTGGAACAGTGGTGATATCCTCTCTCATTTTTATTTTACTTATTTGCATGTTCTTTTTTCCTATGTTAATGTAGCAAAGGAATTGTCAATATTATTCATCTTTTAAAAGAACCAGATTTTGGTTTTGTTAATTATTTCTTTTTTTTTTAAAGATTTATTTATTTTATTACATATCTCCCCTTCCCCCGGCTGCGGCGACGCGCCGAGAGTGGTCACTTCGCAGGCGCGGCTTTCCCCGCTTGTGGGCAGTCTCTGCGTCCGTTCACTGCCCGCTTTCAGTTCGCGGGTGGCTGGCTGCGCTCCATCCGCGGG
>PVKH010015635.1:0-16017 GCA_004027955.1 Chaetophractus vellerosus
CTCTTCCATTGATTTTCTTTGCATTAAATCAATGTTTTGCATTTGCTTTTTCACTTCTCTAGTACATGTTTAACCAATTCCCTATATTAAATTCTCTGTCAAAATACTTGGTGTGGTTTCTATTTTTCTAAGTGTACCTGCCTGTAACATTTCATTCTTACAATGTCTTCATCAGGTTTTAGTATCAGGAATATGCTGGTCTCATAAAAAGAGTTTGGGCACATTCAAATTTTTTCTAGTTCAGGCACATTCAAATTTTACATCTAGACTATATATATGATAGGCATTATTTCTTCCTTTAATATTTGGGAGACTTAATTGGTGAAGCCATCTGGATCTGGAGTTTTTCAGGTCAGTTTTGGTAAGTAATTTGCTCAAGGCCACCCAGATTAGAGTTGGGGATTTGGATGGAGGCAGTCTAGCTAGGCATGATTAACTATTATAAGCACTTCATGAAAATATCTCCTTTCGGTGAATTATTAGATTTTACAAATTTTGTCCATTTTTTCTGCAGACATTTCTTCAGCTAAATAAAGTTTTTTCTTCCCTTTAATTCATTGATTAGTTTTTCTTCTCTACCTGTTCTGATCCGCTCATTTATTTTTGGATTGGAATATAAATATATCAAAAATTCCTGCCTGTCTCTTACCCCACCATATCTGCTATCATTCCCATTTCTTGCAGTCATCATATCCTACTTTGCTTTGGTTCATCTTCTAATTTACCCTTATCCTAAGATATTAGGAGACACATCTATACAACTAGAGAGGAATAAAGTGAAATCCTGAAATATGATGGAGAGAAAAGATATAACTTTGGTATTAAAGCTTCAGTTGTAAGTTTGAATGCTACAAAAATTAAGATGTCATATCAATATTAAAGTATTTCATCTGTAGTTAAAAACCTCCTCACAATTGAATAGATTGCTGAGAGAAAAAGGAGGAAAACTTATAAAATGTTCTCATTATCCTATTTCAGAGGATTTGCCATGATAATGAAGTTCTTTTCACTTTTATCAGCATAGTTTTGCATGAGTAATGACCTTTACAAGTCATAATAATTGCTAATATTTATACAAATGATTACTGATAAAACTGGTAAAGCATTGGGCCCAGTCTTTTAAAATTAATATTTTTGGGGGTGTTTCAGTTTCCTAGGCTGCTTAAAGCAGATACCATGAAATGGGTTGGCTTAAACAATGGGAATTTGTTAGCTTACAGTTTGAAGTCAAGACAATAAAAAATCAAAGCATCTTCAAAGTGATGCTTTCTTCTTGAAGATGGCTGCGGGCAATCCTTAAACTCTGTCACATGGCATGGCAGGTGGCAGTATCTGCTGGTCTCTCATCTCTTCTGGGTTTGTAAATGGAGATCCAGTTTTCCCAGCACCATTTGTTGAACAGACTGTTTTTAATCATCTGAGTGGTCTTTGCTCCCTTGTAAATAATTTGTTGGCCATAAACGTGAGGATTGATTTCTGAGCTCTCAGTTCAATTCCATTGCTCTACATGTTTGTCCTTGTGCAATGATCATGCTATTTTGATTGCTATAGCTTTGTAGTAAGTTTTAAGTTCTGGAAGTGTGAGTCCTCCAACTTTGCTATTCTTTTTGAAGATGACTTTGGCTATATGGGGCCTCTTACCCTTCCATATAAATTTGATGATTGGCTTCTTTTTCGATTCTGCAATAAGGACTGCTGGGATTTTGATTGTTATTGTGTTAAATCTGTAAAATGCTTTGGGTAGAATTGAGTTCTTAACAATATTTAGTATTCCAAACCAAGAACACAGAATTCCCTTTCATTAATTTTGGTCTTCTTTGATTTCTTTTAGCAATGTTTTGTAGTTTTCTGTGTACAAGTCCTTTATATTCTTGGCTACATTTATTACTGGATATTTGATTTTTTGTTGCTATTGTAAATAGATTTTTTTCCCCTGATTTCTTCTTCTGATTATTTGTTACTAAAGTACAGAAACACTATTGATTTTTCAGTGTTGATCCTATATCTCACCACTTTCCTGAATTTATTTATTAGCTATTGGAGCTTTCCTGTGGATTTTTCAGGATTTTCTGTATATAGGATCATGTCATCTCAAATAGGGAAAGGTTAATTTCTTCCTTCCCAATTTTGATGACTTTTATTTCCTTTTTTGCCTAATTTCTCTGACTAGAACTTCCAGTACAATGTTGATAATAGAGGTGACAGTGGGCATCCTTGTCTTGTCAGTCTTTCACCATTAAGTAGGATGTTACCTGTCGGTTTTCCATATATGCCCTTTATCATGTTGTATAATTTTCCTTCTATTTCTAGTATTCTAAGAGTTTTATCAAGAAGAGGCGCTGTATTTTGTCAAGTGCCTTTTCTGCATCAATTGAGATGATAGTCCATTTATTTTTCTTCATTGTGTTAAAGCAGCATATTTCAGTAGTTGATTTTCTTATTTTGAACCGTCCTTGCATACTTGTAACAAATTTTCCTTGATCAAGGTGAATAATTCTTCTAATGTGCTGTTGATTTGGTTTATTAGTATTTTATTGAGGATATTGGCAACTATATGCAAAAGACTTATTACTTATCATTTTCTTTTCTTGTGGTTTCTTTATTTGGCTTTGGTATGAGGATGATGCTGGCCTTGTAGAATGAATTAGGGATTGTTCACTCCTCTGCAATTTTATGGAAGAGTTTGAGCAGGGTTGGCATAAATTCTTCTTGGAATGTTTGGTAAAATTCCCCTGTGAAGCTATCTGGTCCTGGGATTTTCTTTGTCTGAAGGTTTTTAAATTACTGATTCAATCTTTTTACTAATTATTGGCTTATTGAGATCTTCTAATTCTTCTTGAGGCAGTGTCAGTAGCTCTCTTTTGGTTATTTACTTGCATTGTATATTTTATTCCATCCTTTCACTTTGAACTTATTTCCTTAAATTTAAAGTGAGTCTCTTGCAGAAAGCATATAGTTGAGTCATGCTTTTTATAACCATTCTCCTAATCACTGCCTTTTGATTGGAGAGTTTATTCCACTTACATTTAAAGTCACACTGATCATACAGGAATTTCTTCTGCCATTTTACTTTTTAGGTTTTGTAAGTAATACATTTTTTGGCTTTTTATTCTTCTTTTAATGACTATTTCATGTTTATTTGATTTTTCATATTGAATCTTGCTCATTTCTATGTGGATGTATTTTCCATATGTTTTACTTGTGGTTATCATTAGGTTAAAATTTTATACTCTAAATATATAACATATTTGATACCAAATTGACTTCAATAGCATATGCATACAGTGTATCTCTGTATGTGTTTAAATGCAAAATATATTTTTTCCTCTTACCTGCATTTTAGATAAATATAGCCTATTCTAAGATTAAAATTACTAAAGTTTAAACATTATTTTAATAAATTAATGTTTATGCAAAACAAATAGTTATTGACTTATAGAAGCAAGGTAGACTTGCTCATATATATACATATATATACATATATATACACACACACACATATATATACATATATATATATATATCCTGAAAAATATAATGTATCATTCATCATGATTGACTATTCACATGAGTGACACACTGGAATCAAATTAAGATGCAAAAATATTACCTTTTTGAAATCATATTATTAAATTATATTATACAAATTTAAAAGACAAAAGAAACCTGAGTTGCTCTGTGCCTTCCCAAATGGCAATGCACATACACACACACACATACACATCCCCCTCACACACATATCTCATCTCCCCAGCACATCCACGTCCTATAAAACATCAGAAAAACAGCATGATCCATTTCTGAGTGAGGCTACCACACTAGTATAGCTGATAATACAGAGATAATAAACATTTCTGAAAATTACATAAGCTATTTTTATTTTTGTAAATCAAAGTGTCAAACAACTTAGACTGCCTTCTCTATGAAAATATTGCTGTTTACTGAAAACAGCTCTATAGTTTTTGACAATACAATATATTTCTTCTGCTGAGGCAAAGGATTATCTAGAAGTATAACTTCTGAGTAAATGTTACTAAAATGAGGGAAGGGAACAGACAACCATACAGTCCTCAGAATGTCTTTTCATTTAAATTAGACGTAACATTTATTCTAGATATTTTTATTTCTAGTCAGTTAAACTTTATTTTCTATTTCTATTTAAAAGATTCTTGCCTGTGGTAGTCCCAAAATTTCAATATTATAAAGGATAAAGGATGTTGATTTGGTTGGAAGTACAGCTAGGGATGTGCTTCATAGCATTGTTTTCCTGATAATTTATATACTACAGAGGAAAAATTGTCCTGTTTTACTTCCAGTTTTCCCTTTAAAGACAATTCTCTTACCATATCTCAGAAAAGAAAAAAAATTCAAAGTTTTTGTAAAATAAAAATGTCTTAGAATTGTCGGAAAGATTTTTTCCATAGATCTGCAAAAATTATGCTAAAATTTTGAGTCTTTCCAAAGCTCCTTTAAAGTAAATTTTAGAAAACATTAGTAAATGTCTGATACCAACTACTATTCACTGAAATGTCTCTTACATCAATAGCACTGTACCAAGAAAGTGGGGCCACTGAGGTAAAGGGCTGAGTATTAAGAAAGAACCAATATTTGAGCTCACCTGTGAAATGAGAATCAAGACTGAGTAAGATATATCTGGACAGATAGGGGGACACCACATTCAATTGTTTTAAAGAGCTCAGTAGTTCTGAATATATGAGGTCCTTGGATCATGGGCAGAACTCGATTGGGAAGATGAAAGACCTAATGCTCCTATGAGCCATGTAGAACTTTTGTAATGATGGAGTCCTACTGAGGGGTGGGGCTGCATGTTTAGATACACATCTTGGGAAGATAACGCTTCCGCTGACATGGGAAGCAGGAGAGGTGGGAGAGGGTGCAGAGGGAGAGAGACCAGAGACCAAAGACCCGGCCTCAAAGAATGTTACATTCTAATAATCTTACAAAGGTGATGAAAAGTAAAAATTCAGAAGATACTATGTCATTGAAGAATGCAACGCTTTCTAATAATGCATTTTTGTTACCCAGAATTTCAGAGTATTTTAAATTTTGACAGTGATTGAAGAATTTTGGATGAACATTTATAGTCATTGTTTTGTTTCATGGTATGATAAATCCAATACCATAAAAATAAAAACAAAATCTCGCAAAGTTTTCTTTGATATGCTAAATACTTGAATTTGCTTATTTGCATCTTCTTAATTTTTAGACAGAATCTCAGAAGTTTGCCATTGATTATATCTTCAGCTGTCCTTTTATACTCTATGCCATTAAATCTATGTCTAAAAAACAAAAGCAAACCAATTAATTTATTAAAGTAAAATCAATAATGTCCTGAACTGAATATATTTCACAAACAACAGCTCCTCTGGACAAATAGCAATTTGCCACTGGGTGACTATTAATGAATGTCTTTATAATTTATTTTACTTTCTGCTCCTTTCCTGAAAGCTAAATGAGTTGGTACAAATGATTTCAACTTACTCGCAAGACATTGGGACATATGTTCAGTATTATTTTGAATATATGCATAGAGCGCAGTACATTGCAGCTTTGCTTTATTTCTGGTTTGATTTCACATACCTTTGGGTAAATCTTTTACCTCAACCATAAAATAGGATTAATAAAGCTCAGAATGTACACACGTTGTGAGATAATGTGCTCTCTCCTCTCCACTAGAGCAGCTGGGTTCTGTTTGGCAAGTTACTAAATGGTACTCTGTGGCCTGGTCGTCAACACACCTCAGTGACTTGGGCATTGGAGGGAAACTGATTCACTGTGAACTTGGGCCCCATCCGTTACTTGATGACACCCGCACACTCACTGAGGCCCGGGTGAGCAGGTTGAATCAATTTACTCCCCTAAATAAGCGATGCTCTACTGCTTGTGGAGAGACCCAGCCATGGGGATAAAATAATTTGAAGCTCCTGAAATTAGAGAGCACAGCTTCAATGCTTAGAGGGGACAAGCAGTTCATAGGACTGATTGATGCTGGCTTGTTATTAAAAACCTGTGGTTCCACTGGTCCAAGTTTCACTTTCTCAATTTTGATAGGAACATGGATAACAGAGATGTATTTCTCCATGATTAGAAAAACAACAGGGGAAATATCAAGGGTAAAAAATAAAAATAAAAACAAAAACCAATGAGAAAACAGACAAACTCCGGCCTAAATGACAGAGAACCAAGAGTGAATGATTGGGGTGTGGTTATGCTATAAAAGAGGTACAGACTATACCCACTTATAGGTAACTGATGCTATGCACCATGCTAAGAAGCAATTGCATGTGGTATGTGTGCATGTTTGAGCATTCACTTTTTAAGAAAGGCCAGAAATCCAACATTTTAATTAAATTTCCCTATTTTTCATGTTGTACAACTGTTTGGGGTTTTTTTTAAGCAGAGGCTGCTACTTAGTGGCCTACAGATACATTGTATTTCGCCACACATTACTTTAAATTTGCATCCTATCAACCAATAAGTCTGGATGGATCACAGGTCTGAAAAATTAAATTTATTTTCCATTATATCATAATTTATCTGTGAATAACTGCAATACGTATCAGCAAGTATTTTTATTTTCCAAATGGCAAATTCTATTTAAAAAACAACAATAGGAGGTTTAATGCTAAATCAATACAGAATGCCTAATTTAAAGAAAAACATCACTTAATGCAAACAAGAGAAGAAGGTGTATTTCCCCCTCTTTAGGAGGCCCATAAGGGCTCGTGTTCTAAGGAATATTATCAGGGCCCAATGTGAGAGAGAAGTTGTCTATTGTTTGCTGTTTTCTTGTCCTTGCCAAAGGGAAAAGCACTAAAAGAGAAGGAGAGAGAGAGAGAGAGAGAGAGAGAGAATTCATATTCTTCAGATAGGATTAATTATTCAGATAGCATACTCTTTGTTCATCAAATGTTGCTAATGATAACTAAACGAAGATGAAATTATAGGAATATATACTGAAATAAAATGTATACTTTTTGTAATGGTTTGACAGTTTTATCTAATTATGAATAGCAAAAATATAAATTGAACCATGCTTGTAAACTGATCAGCTCATCTGGGCATGATTGGGTTATGATTAGGGCGTTGACTGGGCTGCTTCAGTAGGACTTTGAGCCCCATCCCTTGGTGGGTGTGGTCGCAAGTGTAAAAGGCAAGGTAGCAGATTTGAGAAGTGGATTTTTGAGATGCAGTCCTGATGTTGGAGAGGGCCATTCGCCTGATAGTCTACAACTGACCTTGTGGAAGAAGTGCTAAGCCCGGAGAGAAATGCAGCCCTGGCAGGAGAGGAACCCAAAGGCCTGAGCCCTGGCAGACGTCGGCAGCTGTCTTGCCCCAACACGTGGACTTTGGTGAGAGAAGAAACTTATGCTTTGTGGCCTGTAACTGTAAGCTTCTACCCCAAATAAATACCCTTTATAAAGACCAACTAATTATTGGTATATTTTGCAAAGGCACCTCTTTGGCTGACTAATACACTTTTGTTCTGCCTCATCTATAATGGGACAAGGTTCACAATTATAAAATGCAGGAAGAAATGGAGACCAGTTTTATAATATTGTCAGATTCTCAAAAAATAACAGGAAAAAAAAAAAGAATGAAGGAAAGAAAAAAAAGATAAACATAAATCTGAGCATTATTTCATTGAGATTTTGGATTGAAGAGAGTTTTTAAAAAGGCAATATACCTTCTTCTAAATGTATATTTAAAAATCCAACAGATATTTACATTGCATTCTTTTTTTAACCATTTCCAACTATTACATGTTTGCAGGTAAAATATAATAAAGATATAATATTTACATTAACATTGAGGAAAATTATCAACAAACTGCAAATCTTTCCAGAGATGAAAGAAATGGTACATGGAATAATTTGACAATGTTCTGTTTCTTTCTTCCCACTGCATAGACATGTATGTTTGTACATGTGCATTTATATTTAGCTCTTACAAAGCTAAATCTCTCATTCCTCACATGCTTACCATAAGTAAACTCTATGATTTATATTTCTAGTTGTCACAATTCACTAAGCATTTTTTAAAAGGCAGAACTAGGATATGTAGAGTCGCACAGATTCCTGATGAATCACAGAATCCAAACTTAACACTCCTCTTCCCTCATTAATATTTTTCATGAGAAAAGGCCCCAGATTTTCTTTTGAATTTAGTCATTTGCTTATTTTCTACATTTCCTGAAGTTATAAGAAACATTCTACTTGAAATTTGCATATTTTATCGAGACTTTTAGAATAGGGAAGTTAATCTGTCTCCTCTCTAAACTCTAAATTACTTTAAGCCTATAAATAAACATTAAGTTGATTTCTTATCATTAAAAATTTTAGGTATTTTTGCATAATTTAAAATTAGACTTTTCTTCCTATCATAAATGGTTTTTCTTGAAGAGGTTTGACAATTTCTTTTGCATAAAAGTTTGACCTATTGAAATATTAGATACCAATTGATAAAAGGGCAGAATACTGTATCCTCAAAGTGTTCATTTTGTAATCAGGAACTATAAGGCTAGACAAATGTCAAAAATTCACATGCATTTTAGGTGAGTTTTTCTTTTGGAGAGCTACTAGGAAAAGATCTAAATTTAGAAATAGGACATATTTTGATAAAGTGCCTACACAGTCTGTCTTCAACTTTCTACATTTGATGTTCTTTTTACAGTTTAGGTCAATCCTAACAATTTATGCACTTCCCAAGGCATGACAGATATAATGCTGTTACAAGTGCTATTTATAGTAGGGCAGTTAAGCCCTTAAAATGTCAATGGTAGAGTTAGTTTCTCTTAATGTAGACCTAGAAGCATAACACATGTCTTCATTCTAGGGATTTAAATGGCATGCAGAGGCAGGAAATTTATCAGAAAATTTAAGTGATGCCAGCTTTCTCATAAACCAAGAAGTGTATAGTTGAATCAATAACTTAAAGTCTACTATATCAAGCTATGAACCCAAAAACCTAGGACCTAGCCCTGGCTCTACTGTGAAGTGCCTGTTTCTCCTTGGGTAAATCAGTTAACTCTCTGGATCAGTGAAAGGAAGGGAGGGGATGGTTGAACTCTTAGATTCCCTTCAGTTCCAAAGTTATGAGTCTCTTATTCTGAATGAATTGTCTAAGTTTACAAAGAGCCATTCATTTATTTTAAGTTTTGGATTTTAAACCAAATTCTAGAATGGCTGATTCAGTTTTAGATGTGATTCATATTTCCTGATTATTTTAGCACATTATCAATTTGACTTTCCCAAAGCAATTTTGAAACATAAAATGCACAATCATTGAATCATTTTCATGGGTGACGTCTTTGGACAATTAGTAAAATTTATTTACCAGACCATCAAAAACTGCAATTTGGAGCAAAAAAAATTAATTGTCAAAAGAGAAAAAAACAGATATTAACCTTTTATTATGTGAAAGCTACTAGAAATTAAATCTAACAAAAGGATTTATATAGTGGCACATTAATAGTTTATTTATATTCTTAGTGTCTTAAGAATATTGACAGACATAATAAGGTTGAATCATTTTAATTCTAGATCAAGGTAACAAAATGATTTACCTTAGTAAAAAAAGGAAAAATTCATGGCTACAATTACCTGGGGCCAGTGAGAAAGAATGTATAACCTTGAGCATATATAAAATGAAAGCTCTGAGGGGCCGGCTCGATAGCCCAGTGGATAGGACACTGGCATACCACATGGGAGGCCCCGGGTTCAGTTCCCGGGGACCTCTCCTAGCAGGCAGACCACCTTGAGAACGGCAAGCCACCATGGGTGGGCCAGACCAGTCTCGGCTTGTCGCCGCAGAGGGGGGGAAGGGGAGATATGTAATAAAATAAATAAATCTTAAAAAAAAAAAAAATGAAAGCTCTGATCCTGTTGTGCTATAACATGTCATGTTTCCCAACATCCTTTTTGCTAGTAATTAGCATTGTACAACAATACTGCTTTTATAAATACCAAAGATTATATATATATACATATAAATATATTTCATATTTGTCTTCTTTATCAAATCAAGATCACTTCAAAGTGAGGGGCTTTGTGTGTTTTTTTGTGTGTGTGGTACTGAGGCTAGAGAGGTGACACAGTTTTAGTTAAGACTGCCAGGGTTCTAATTCCTGCTTTGCTAATTGCTACTTGCTACTTACGTTACCTACAAGAAGTTACAAATCTCTATACTTCAGTTTCCTTGATTGTCAAAAAGTGAAGATAATGATACAGCATGTTTTATAGAATCGGGAAGATTGAAAGAGTTAATAAATGTAAAACACCTAACACAGTGTCTGGTACATTCTAAGTTGCTACTAAACATTAGCAGTTATCATGGTCAAATATTAAGTTTCATTTAATTGATTTGAAATAAAGAATATTCTTGGCAACACTGACTTAAACCTGGAAGGAGAAAAGGATCAGCATATTTATGACAGCATTAGTGAATTTAGGATAAATTGGGGGTCAGGCTTGGTGACCATGGGACCCAACCCAAATTATTGTTCTATATCTTTGCTGCCTTCCTTGGTCAGCTTATTTTGCTTTCCAGTGAGGAAGGTAGTAAAATAGAGAGAAATAAACTGAAAGGAAAGAAATATGAGTTAGCCTACTATGTTTATACTATTTGCTGTACTGAAGAACATTTCAGCGCATAGTACTTTGTAGGTCATCTGGGACAGCCCTCACTGTGAGAGGAGAAACTTGAAGCACAGGGCGAGGATCACTGGCTTATCCAAACACCTTCAGGTAATCATTTTCAAACTGAGACTTGAACTCAGGTTCTTCATTTGTGACTTTGTCCCCACCAGGATAATATAAGCCATGATGTCTTTATGGCTCATGAATTAGTTACCCCCCCACCAAAGGCAACTAATATTAAATGAACATAGGACTTCACTATCAAAACAATTGGCAGAATGTATGAATTAAATATAACCTCTATTTTATAATATCTAAATTAATGAACACCTACCAGATGCCTAGATTTTAAATGAAGACTTCCAATAATTATATTATATAAAAGTTAATTTGATAAGAGTCAGAAGAGTTCAAGATGAAGAAAATGTTTCAATTGCTAAATCACAATGCTGTTGTTAAGAATATATCAGCTAAATCAAGTTAAGGGAAAGAAAAAGTGTAAATTTTTAGACGTATGTGAGAAAAACCAGACAGAAATGTTATTCTCAGTGGCTCGGTGGCAAGTGCCAGTGGTTGCTATTTATAAAAGGTTTCATACACAATATGTGAAGCCAAGATGTTGAAGAAGTGGGATATCCAGAACAAACAAGTCATAATGAAGCTCTAAAGACCTCTGGGAGACAAGGAACTTTGTCTATCGCATTAGCAGCTGGAATAGTGTGTCTCCCTTTGAGGGTGATAGAAGCCAAACTTCTTTTTAGCCATATACCCAACACATCTTGGGTGAACAGCCTGGGCTCCCAACAAAATGCTACGGCTCTGGACAAAATGGTGGCCTTGCTTTTGAGAAAAGATTTGTGGTTCTGACTACGCCTCTCAAGACTGAACTGACAAACTTTTACATATTTCTCCAAATAACATTTTGGAACCTAATTTTGTTTATAAGACTGACGACCATGTTTTACCTTGCAAACAAGATGGTTACAAGATTTAGAAACTGTTCTTTATTTAAAAACATAAGGAAATGAAGAGCCATGCAATATTTAGAAATGTTTTTTATTTTTTGAATTTCTAACTTTCTAAATTAAAAATTCAAATTTTTTGAAAATTGCCACAGAGAAGCTCTAGTATTTTTGTATGAAATATTCCCTTTTCCTGTTAAAGTTTCACTTTCCCATAGGGATCCTTTTCTTAATTTTCTATGCTCCACGTGAGACTCTTTCTCCAAAATCTGGAGCACACATCTCCAAGATGATGTGATAAATCGTTTTCTCCTGAAATTTAGAAAGGTTTTGGAATATGAATTAGGTGAATGAAGGTCAGAGTCCTGGGGTTTGGGAAATTTATGAATGCAAACAAGAATTTTTGTGCGCAGTCCAAACCCTGCTCTAAAAATTGTTTTTGCAGTCTCGTAAAAGGCTGATCAGTCCCTTTTAACAGTTTTTCCTACTAAATGAAACACAAACAGCCATCATCAAGATCTGTTATGCTTTGTGTTGAAATTGTTCTGCCAGGAATTAAAACGAAACACTCTTTCTGTGATATCCATTTTATGAGATATTCCAATAAAAATGAAATAGAAAATGTTAATGGACCTATGGCCAATATATATACTTACTTAAACAAGTAAGATATGTGATTGCTTTATAAATGGATAGCATATATCAATTCACCACTCTCCCTACATACAAACACACAGGCTTGCATGTACACTCTTTTTTTAAAATTTTTTATATATCTCTATATATTTTTAGGATACATTAATTATATAAATGTTACACAGAAGTTCCAGGTGTACTCATATGCCAACCCCCACACCTCCCATAACCTCCCATATACACATCCCTCATCAGTGTGGCATAACGCCTGTGATAGATGTACACATTTTGGGGCTTTGCCATCAGGCATAAATCACAGTTTAGTCTGTAGACGACCCTCTCTCCCACCCAGTTCCGCATGATACATGATGATACAAAATGGCCTACAACCTCCATTGCAACATTCCCCACGACAATTCCCAAGTCCCCAAAAAACCCTGCATTACAAATGCCCTTCCCTCTCCCTGCCCCTGAAGTGTCCAGTGACCCTGGCTCCACATACTTTTGCAAGTTCTTCCATTGCATATATCACAAGTCTATAGCAGGTCACCAACAAGTCCATTCTAGTCCATAGTTCTTCCCCCAAACCCGTGGAGTCTGGGATGGTGATGTCCCCTCCACCACCAAATGAAAGGGGGCTTATATCCCATGGATACGATGGAAGAGATTATCCTGCCTGCAGCTGCAGGCTCTCTCCATTCCCCAGCATAGCCGGCGTCCATCATCAACTCCCAACTAGGTGTCCTGGGTGAGTCCATTAAGTTGGAGAGTAGGAATTGCAGATCCACAGAGTCTTTGGACCCAGTTAGCACATGGACAGCCCATAGTTTCCAATCTATGGAAGTAGATGCCTAAAACTCTGGCATCAAATATAGGTTTGAATAGAAGAGAGAGATGGACCATGTGCAATGAAGACATATTTCGGTCAGACTCTGTCACTCTCAGGAGCAAGGATTCCAAGTTAGGGCCCACCAGTAAGGCACCAAACTCTGGGGCTATCAGCCCTGATATAGGACCTGGATATCTCCTAAGCCCTCAGGAGGCCCTCTGTTTGGGGTGATATCCATATTGGAAGCCTAGGAGGTCCTACTGGGATCTGCATAAGTGTTACCTCTGGGTTGACCTCCCTACTCACTTTGAAGTCTCTTAGCCCTATGAACTCATTTGTCTTCACCATTTCCCCCTTTTATTCGAAGACTTTTTCCAGTTGTTCTGCCTGTTGGCATTTGTTAGTAATCCCGCATTGCAAGGGAGGCTCATACCCGGGAGTCATGTCCCATGCTGGGAGGAAGGTAATACATTCATATTCTGAGTTTGGCTTAGAGAGAGGCCACATTTGAGCAACAAGGAGGTTCTCCAGAGGGCAACTCTTAGGCACCCCTTAACACAAGGCTATTTCAATTTCAACAGCAATGACTCATAAGGGTAGTCATCAATAACAAGGGCCCATCAATGGACCATCCTCTTTTGCCAGACACTGCCCCTGCCCTCAGGGGGATGTTGCTACTCTTCTGGAAAATATGGCAGAGCTCTCCAAGATGGGAATTCAGTGTTCTCCCATTTACTGAGTAATACTTCACCCCATGACCATTTGAACAGTTATGTATGCCTTTTATGTATGTTCAGGTGGATTTCCTCCCATGCACCCCCTACCTTGACACCCCTCACACCAATGATCCTCTTCCGTCCCCATTGTGACCCTTCTGTGATCCATAGCCTCTTCACAGCTGAAGCCATCACAATAGCCAATTGCAATGAGTAGGAAAATGAAATAATAATGGTATTTAAATGTAAGAGTTAAAATATAGGAGAACTTAAAAATAAAAAATAATTTTAGAAAATTTAAAAAAAGAAAAAAAGAAAACAAGATTTTATTAAAGGATTGGGCTATTCAAAAAATGTTAAATATATATATATATATATATATATATATACGTATAATTTTTTTTCCGATTTTGCCTTGTCGGTACAATATGTGTTATCCGGTCTGTTCCATGGCACCTTCCTCTTCTCACTCTCAAGCAGCCCTCCTTTTATCATTTAATTTTCAAAGAAGTTTTGGGTCACAGCAGAGTCACACACAGAATACAAGACAATCTCATATACTCAACCTCCTCCTCCATTCCCCCGCATGCCAAAACCTTTTTGTATGTGGATGGCAGCACCAACATAACTGACAAACAGATAGTGAAACATAGTTCCCCAACATTGTCATTGGTCCACATCAAGGTCCACATTTTAGATCGTACACTTTTATAAATTTTGATGCCTGTCACCCTGTCCTGTATCCACCTCCGCAAGGCAATGGAAAACACTATCACGGGCCACCAAATGCCCCAAAATAATCGATCCACCCTGTCTCTTCCCACCACCCCTGGGCCCACAACGCCCCCCGGCTCAACTCCCCAGATGACAGGATTCACAGATACATGCCACAGAGTGTCCTGGCCCACCGGTTCATCCCCACTGTGAACCATCCCTAACAACATCATTTAAATGCAAGAGTCAAAACATAGGAGAACTTAAAAAATAAAAAACAATTTTTAAAAAATTTAAAAATTTAAAAAAATAAATAAAAATTTAAAAAAATTTAAAAAAATAGAAAAAAAAATGGAACGCTTCATGAATTTGCATGTCATCCTTGCGCAAGGGCCATGCTAATCTTCTCTGTATTGTTCCAATTTTAGTATATGTGCTGCTGAAACGAGCACTGCATGTGCACTCTTTCCCCACCTACATATATCTATCATTTGGCTGGTCATTGATTAAAAACATTAAAACAAAATAAATGGATATTTGTCTCCTAAGTCCTCCCATTTTAGTGATTGTCCACTCCCAATTGTCACCCGTTCATTCAACATGCCCTCAGCTAACAATGCATTGCAAAGAATCTGATAAAAGAATTCGCATAAGACTTAAATTTTTTAAGAGGTTAATGGAAGCTGTACTTAACCCAAAAGAAAGAACTGAAGCGAGGGAACTTGAGGCCCAAAAGCAGCTAATGAAAAGATTACTTGACTGGAAGAGATGTTCCTCGAGTCTCTGAAGTCTGACCAGGTCGACAACAAACAACTACACAGGTTACGTATGAAAATGTATACAAAAATACAGAAACAGTTAAAATACATTAATATCTATTTCCTCCCAATCACAGCGGTCAATAGAAGAAAGAATAAAATTATTTACAGTATGCAAGGACAATAGAAGCAAATATTAAACTCTATCTTTAATTTTTAAGAGCTTTATGGTATACTTTGAGTTTTTATCTGTGCTTTGCTTTGACAAAAACTTTTACCCTATTAAAGGTGAATCAATTGCGTTTCTCAGACAAGCATTATTTGATGGAGTTAGGGAAGCAATGTGTGCTACATGAGGAAGAGAGTCTAAGACCAAATATTTTTTGTGGATATATAAAAGAGCATAATCAAAAGATAATCTTCTATCACCAAGGACAAAATATCAAAATGCTGTGTTACTTTCTCTTATAACTTTTTATTGCTTGGCTTCTCTGTATCCATTTTCTTCTTGGTTTCATACTATTGCTTATTTTTGTTAATTATCAATCCTTAGTCCTCTTTTAAAACTCATCAAGCCAAGAGATATTCTTTTATTTTTCTATTTAAACAAAGTGATTCAGCATTTTCAATATATTACAATTAAGTACTTTTAATAATATCCCTATTAAGTTTTTCTTAGAGTTTGTGCTATTGATTAGTATTAAAGTTGAAAACACTGTAATGAGTTTTTCTTTTTTTTTTAAA
>PVKH010015636.1:0-16025 GCA_004027955.1 Chaetophractus vellerosus
TGCAAACAGTGGAGATGGAGAGAAGTAGGACAAAGACAGGGGATGATTTCTGGGTAAAAGTGCTAGGGTTTGGTAAAGTATTGAAAATGATGGCAAAGAAGAAGTTGTTGACAAATATGACTCCAGATTTCTGGCTTGCACAGTCTAATGTGTGGAGAGGTATTCTCTGACATAGAGAAGAAGGAAATTGTGCAAGAGAAAAGGGAGATTATGAGTTTAAATTTATGCATATTGTATTTAAGTTATCTCTGTGCTATCCACCAAAGATGTCAAGTAGAGAGGGAGATATATGGGACCAGAGCTTCAAGAGGAATCTAGGCTTAGAGATGCAAATTTGGAAGTACAGCCTATGGGTGGTAACTAAAGCCATGAAATCTGATGACTGCACCCTGGAAGAACACAGAAAACCAAAAAATCAAGCAGTTAACACTTGATATTTCTCCCACTCACAGCACTACAAACTGCAAATACTGTTCTTTAGTATAGAAGTCTTAAGTTTCCTACATGTGGAATTTTGGAAAAAGTGCCCACAACAAAAGTATATGATTACCTGAATAGACAGGACTTTTTAGATTTCCCAACAGAAAGTAAAAAACAAACAAGCAAAAAAGCAACTAAAACAACAACAACAACAAAACACTAGTTATAGCAAAGGACAGCAGTCTATTACCAAAAAAAATTAGAATTCTTTATGATATTATGGCCAATGTAGTGGAGAACCAAGTTTTATTTATGTCTGGCTGATGGGGTGTGATAAGACAAAGGCTAGGCTTAGGCAGGAAATCTGTTTACCTGTCCCCGCCCCCCCCCCATTACCTTCCTGGTTCAATCCATAATAGTTGGACCTCTTCAGTTCTAACAGGTTAAACCAACTGAGCTACATATACTTGTCTAAAACAATGTCCCTGACTAATGTGAGGCCAAGTGAATAAAGAAAAGGAATAAATAGCAGAAAAAGGACAAACACTTGCTTTATATGTGAAGATTAACATAGAAGTCAGAATTGATCAAACAAATTGCTAAATATCAAAAGTGACATCATAATTTGGTGATATAATAGTGCCTCATAAAATCACAATTATCATGCAGGCTTTTTTATTTCTATTTACTCTCTGATCATCATAAACACTACATAGCTTTCTGAATGTGTTATGACAGAAAAAAAGTAAATCCATATACTGATTATTCTGCCTAAAGTTCTGTAGTATAATAGGTTCCATTCTGTATTTTACTTTGTAAATGCTCTCTCTTATTTGAAGCAATGAACCCCATTCTTACTGCATACTACAATAATATATATTGATAATGATTAATTGCCAAGCTTAGTAGTGTGATTTTCAATCAATCTTGAGCACAAAACCAATGCTCTATGAAAGTTTTAGGAACATACAAAATCCATCAAATACTATCTGATTTGTCTAATGATAAATTCAGAATTATCTAGTGAATTTAAGTACTAATAAGAATTTTAAAATAAATTTGGATCTCATTTTCAATATTTCCAACATGCAAGAGCACAGAACACCCAGATTCCAAAAGAGTTTTGGGTTGGTACATCAATTATTGTCAGAATTTTTATCACTTTGTGAATAAAAAACATTTAAATATATTTAAAAATGAGGGAATTGAGATTTCATCTGAATGGTTTTCATATCACTAAGTGAGTTATTAGTTATAAGTTTTATAAAAATTAATATTCATTATAATATCTTAAGTCAGTACTCCATTAGTATTTTCAAGTTATCCAATTTACATGAAAGTCATCAGAAACTACTCATGCCAAGTATGTCTCATTTGCTTAAAAATGTATTTGTTATAAGCCAAACAGAATTTTATAAGAAATTCAGCAAATATTGATATTCCCAAAAGGGCAGATATTTCAAGCTGATTAGAAGCCTCTACAAATCTGAAAAAAGAGCCTATTAATCTATTTTTTTTTCTAAACTGAGTCACAAAAAAATCAGTTTCAATAAAGTAGAAATTAGTAAACATTTTACCTAATTTATTTTCTTTTAAATATATAAGATGAATTATTAAATGTTTATGAAGGATAGTTCCAAGTTAAAAAAAAAAAACACCTTCACATTAGCTCAATTAAAAGTGGTAAAGACCAACATATTTTATAAGAAAAAAAATCATAAAATTATAGGTAACTTTTGAATACATAAATCAAATAACTCCATGGGATCCAAAGGTATAACCATTTTGCTAAAATATTTTACATATTGAGTAATAGATGAGCTTAATTAAAGTTTTATATATATAGGTAAAAACCTTTGCACATTTGAAAATTGAAGACCAAACTTCTTCATTGGAATAAATGTCTTAAAATCACATATTAGATTATTTTCCAGGCTTTTAAAATTCAAATTTAAACCCAAATAATCAATTGAAATATTTTAATGAAAATTTCATTGTATCTCTAATATCATATTTGTCAAGATAAAGAGTACCTATACATATTATTTAGTTTTACATACACTTTTTGATAATCAGCTTTGTAAAAAGTGATTCATTTAACCAAATATGTTTTTAAGAGTTTATTTTATTTCCAATTTATTATGGAAAGGTATTTAAAATTTATTAACTTATTGATTACCTTTTTACTATGTTTCTCCTGTATTTCTTCTTCAATAAGTGTTCTGATAGCACATGAATCTAAGTGCAGATCTTTTCCTATTCTCAGTATATTCAAAAACTAGTAGTGGTGGAGTGCAGAATAATGAGTGAATTCTCTAAAAGGTAAACATGAGAGGGAGATTTTCTGTATGTGAATGATACTCAATAAGTCTTGAACATAGAAAAACCATACATGAGAGGTGTAATAGTAGAAATAAACTAGAATAACACACAATCCCAATACTGAGCCAACAAAGCATGTCAGCTGAATGCAAAGGTGCTTAGCCACAGTTTAATTCTAAGACTTACTCTGAACAAGATAAAAGTGAACACATAGTAGAAGGACTAAAAGGGAAATTGAGATAGAGAAAAATAACACTGAATTTAATGCTAGAGAGAGAGAGAGAGAGAGATTATGTTGCTGTCCAGTGACCTCAATTTGTCCACCGCATTACTCCTGGAATATAGATTCCAGCCTCAAGGATCCTAGATAACTTGCTAAGCCAGTTGGTGGACCAATATGCGGGATGCATTTTGATCGTATTTAAAGCAAATTTCTTTTCACATCAGATAATGGAAAGTAGTATAATTTAATGAAAAAGAATAGTTTAATCTGAAAAACATGAGAACCATACCATCTGAAGATGTATTTAAGGATATTTATGTTCAGTGTGTGGTTACAACTCTGAAAATTTGCACAAAGAAAAGCAATATGTATGAGCCAATGGAAATTAATGAGCAAACTTTTTAAAACTTGGTATAAAAACAACTTGGCTAATAAAAACGGGGCTGGCATTGCTTAATCAATATATTCAACCTGAAAGTTTTAGACTTAGAAACCACAAGAGCACACCGGAAAGAAGTGGAAATTGGGAGAAACATGGATGCCCTATGGGGAATTACTGTACCTGTGTCCACATCCTTCACCTGTTGCCTGGCTCGAGTTGGCCGGCTCCACTTTGAGCTCTTCCAAGACCAGCCCTTTTTCGTGCTGTCCAGGTAAGTCCATGCGTGGCACCACCTCCTCCTCTAGGGACTCCACGTAGAACAGTGTCCTGGCCGGCTGCTGGAGGCCCTGTCCGGGCGCCCCTTGTTGCAGCCTCGTGGCCACTGGCAACAGGGTGCCATTCAGCGGGTTGAAGGAAGAGGAGGAAGAGGACGGAGAGGATGAGGACGAGGAGGAAGAAGAGGAAGACTTCTTCCAGAAAGTGCCCCCACTGCTCCTCTCCTGGCTTTTGAGCAGACGGCTCTGACTGGGCCCCCAATGCTCGAAGCCGCCGCTGCCGTCCTGTTGCAGGCAACCGCCCCCCGCCGGACCGCCAGGGGACGGCGACGGGTGGCTGAAGAGTTTCCAGCGGAGTCGAAGGATGTGCTTCACATCGAAGTCTTTTCGCCCGGAGCCTGACATGCTTTATGTAAGCAAGGCAAAAGACCTCAGCTCGCGCCAGCAGGTGGGGGAGGCCAGCGGAGCGCGGGCACCAAGGGGGAGGCGGGAGGCGCCCTCTGCACTTCCAAGCCAGAAGCGAGGCCAGGCGCGCTGCGCGCTGTGCCAGGCTACTACCCGAGTGCGGGTGACAAAGCCGCGCGTCTCAGCAGTGGTCAGGTCCGCAGGTCCTGGGCGTGGGGTGTCCAGCGACCGGTAGCCAATGCAGGAGCCGGGCGCCGAGGACAGAGAATCCTCGATCCGAGGCGGGAAGGCTGGAGATGCGCGAAAGAGGGAGGTGTGCGCGCTCTGAAGCTTGGGAGGCAGCGGCAGCTGGATACACCTCACTGGGATGCACCTTCGGCAGAGCCTTAGCCTGGAAGGTGTCGGCGCTTCTGTCCTTGAAGCTCACAGTTCAGCCTGGAGAGCGCAGAGAGAAAGAACCTCAAGTCGCGGAGAAGCGCGCCCCCAACCTTCTTGGCGCACCTGAGCCCCCCGTCCCTGGTCTCTCCGGGATGCCCTGACAGCTTGCAGTGTATCTCTGGGAAAGTCTAATGCCTGTTCCAATGCGAGAAGGGTTGTTTTTTTAAATATATATATAGTCAGTTTGTAAAAGAGAAAAATATATATTCCAGGAAATATAGGAAGGAAAAAGGAAAAAGCCCGCCTGTGAAGCTGTCAAGGTCTTCACAGTACAATTTTCTCTTTGCCTCTGCGCCTCCTCCTCTTTCGTAAGTGACGCAGATGTGCACTGGGGCCTATACGGAGAGATAGAGGGAGGGAGGGAAGGCTTCAATCTTCTTTATGCAAGTGAGTCTGCTGCTCTTATTGTCCCCTTGCGTGGGTCCTGTCACCTTTTTCCACCCTCCTTCCCCGCTATATTACTGTGTAGCAATAAAAGTAAAGCAAGCGGGCATTATGCTTTAGATCAGTAAACACCAAACATGAATCATGGCAGTGCAAACTTAATAGACTGTCATCCGTTTGCAGGTTGCAGGTTGCAGGTTAATGACTTGAATTATTTAATAAACCGCTTCCTTTAACCTTTAGCCTTAGTTTCTCTGTAGTAAGAGACGGAAAAAACAGGGATACTGGCGTCAGAGTGCGGTGATGCCACCAGCCTTACACATCGTGATTCTGCCATTAATACACTCAGGCAGTGCTTCACCCTGGGGGCCAGAAGCTCATGGTAGAAATTTGAAGATGGGAATTTGAGCACAGGGGGCGGGTTTTGCAAAATCAGTGCCTACGAATGAAAGCTGTTCTCAGGGTAAGCCAAAAACTGGAATAAAATGATAAAAGAGAATTTCAAGTTACCACTTCCTAGTACATAAATCATGACACAAAATACATGGGAGAGTTTAGACAATAAATGAGTGTGTCCCAAGGCTCTATCCTGCAAATAAGTGCTTGGGAGGGAAGATGTGTTTTCCCCTTGTATCTCTATATAGCATCATGGTGATTGTGTTCCCTTGCTAGATATGAATATTTGGATATTTTGCTCTTTTCCCTTAATAAGCCAATAAAATAGGACCCACCAACCATTCCTGAAGGCATGGGTGGGAGGTGGTCAGGAAAGCAATGAGTTCCTAACTCAACCAGGAATATGGTTGTTATCCATTCATGAAATTGACAGCTTCAGCAGCCCCCAATGGGGCACAGGAATCAAACATTAAAGCACACTTATATTACTCTTCTATTGCCTCTTTGTTGAGCAGTAAACTTAAACAGAAACCAAATCTATATTTGAAGTCTTTCCTAGACTAAGTTGGGCATTTTAATAAAAGAGAAATTAAATGTACAAAAGCCCTACATTCAGGAGACAAAAAAAAAAAACACTATTGTGCATTTTAAATATTGATTTATGCCACATCAGCAGAACTGCAGTCCCCTGTGCCTTGATTTTCACTCAGTATTCAGTGTTAAAAAAAAAAAGCAAGAAACCCTTTAAAGCAAACAATGGTGACAGATCATTTTTATCGGAGAACTGAATCAAGGAAGTATTTCCCTTAAGGAAGAAAACATTGTATGAAATTACACCTCACAAACAGGACAGAGAAAACTTTCCATCAGAGGTAGTGTGAAATTTGAAGTGCATGTAATTAAATGATTTGTATAGAAATTGGTGCTTCATGGATTTTCTAACTTGTTATAATTTAAATTTATTTAAAAACAATATCGAAAGACAGATTATAAAAGTCTATTATATCTTTATCATCTTCATGCATTAAAATATATTACTATTCAAATGTAAAATGAAATTAATTTTTGATCTTATTCTGAAATTCCATTTTGCATTTCCCTGTTACTCTGCAATGTAAATATTGCAATTTTACCATTTAAAAGTTACCTGTTTAAAGGTCAGTATTTTATATGACCAAGAAGATATCTAAGATTGAGATATGGGTATAAAGGAAAATGTACCAAAATATTAAGATATATTTAGCAGATCATGAGTAGAATGTATTTGTTAGTCTTCTTCCAATATTTTTAGTATGTTTAAAATAGTATTGCAATCTATTATTTAAATGTAGCTACACTTATATAATTGTCAGCCTACATAAAGTATATAAGCAGAAAATAATCACTCTTACTTAAAAACATGCTTAAATATAATTCATCCAAAATTATCAAATGAAAAGATTTATGATTTAGAAAATAAAGTATGTATGAAATTCTGTTAACTAAAGGTAAATGTTGATTGAAAAATACAATAATACTCTTGACTTTACTGTTACCATAATATTGTTGGGCTAGAAGAAGAAGGGAAGGAAGGGAGGGAGGGAGGGAGTGAGATAAAAGAAAATGAAAAAATAATTTCTTTGGATATGAGACTTAGCTTTACATATTAGATATAATCCTTGAAAAAATGTCTTGAGAAATATTTCACATCATTTATTTCATTCACGATATATAAAAATATTTTTATTATATAATATTAACTGTGAATATATTTATATTATGCATTATATTAATTGAGCACTTACCATTTGCTCAATTAATGGGGACCAATGCCAAAAAGTAGCAAGTAATTAAAAGCTAGGCTTCTTGCCATCAAAAACTGAATCTGGTGGAAGAGCTAACATTGGATAGTTGTTTAACCAGTCATAATTTACACTAATTAAACTAAATTTTAAGATATTCATGTTCACAAGGACTAAGACATTTAAATAATAAAGATCACTTTTAAGAATCCTAAAGATCACTTTACACTTTCTTTTAAAGACAAATCAATTAAATTATTCTAAACTTACTGTTTAACTAAATTGAATTGTCATTTCAGTCACTCAGGAACTTCTAAATAATTGTCCATAGGTTGCCATCCACAAAATTGAAGTTTTCTGACACAAACTTCACAAGAAAGACTAATCAGGGAATGGAAAATTTGGAGAATTTTCTCTTCACATAATCATTTGATGCAAGATGTCTATAAATATACCACAGTGAAAGTTCCTACAACTCAAATATTTAAGCAATAAATAAAATTGGATTTGGCACCAAGTATTTTCTTGGCTCCAAACTTCTTTCAGTAATCATTTTTTAAACAGATTCAATTAGATGTGTGCTTATTTAGGAAGCATGCCTTCTGATTCTCTTAAATCTTCCTGACAGCTCTTCTATAATATCTAGTAATTTGTTTACTGCGTAATAATACTCAACAAAAGCATTTGAATACTTAGTTTATAATGTGAAAACTTATGCCTTAGGATGGCTCTTATGTTCTTTATTATTTGTCTTGGTTTTGTTTTAGTGAAACTTACCTATGCAAATTAGTAGAAAAGACTTTAAATGAGTGGATGATATTGAAAACAAGTGCATATCATCCTGGATGTGGAAATTAAATGGAGAAAGCTTTGTGTGGTGATTCGGTGCTATGTATTCCAGAAAATCACATTCTTAAATTTAATCCATTTCCGTGGATGTGGCCCCTTGTAAATAAGATCTCTTGGATAGGTTACTTCAGATAAGGAGTGGCCCAGGGTGGATTTTAATCTTATTATTAAAAGCCTTAAAGTGAAGTTCACAGAGAAAGAAAAACAGTTACAGAGGGAGCAGCAAGAAGCTGAAAGTAGAAGGTACTAGAAAAGAAGAAAGAGGCCAGGAAAGACCACCACATACCACCATGTGACAGCGGAGTCCAGGACCAAGGATCTCTAGCAGCCAGCCTCAGAACTCCAGTCTTTGGGAATAAAGGATCATCTTGATGATTCCTTGACTTTTCCTAGCCTCAAAACAGTGCACCAATAAATTCACATTGGTTAAACCACCCCACTGCATGTTATTTGCTTTACCAGTGAGGAAACAAATGGCATTTTCTTCTCTAAAAGGATTAAAACATAATACCATAAAGCACTATTGCTAAATGATTCCATGTATAATATCACAAACTCCTATCACTTAAAAAAATAAACACCTGTTCAGGGTATATTAATCTCTATTACAGGATAAGTATAGTTCAGTTAAGTAGCAATCAAGTGACTGTTTCATAAACATTTCTAGGTGTTAATTGATCCTCAAGGACCATTTTAAACCCTCTCTACCTCTGGTTTATTTGACCTTTTGTTTTGGTTCTGGCAATAAATATGTATACTTGAGAAATTCTCATATGTAAATTACTGAATTAATTGCATGAATGTGTGAATTCAAAATGACATTTAAAAGAAGACATTCATATTAATGATGATCTGGGTTTTTATTTATGTGGTTTTTTAATTTCCCAAATTTGCATGTAGAACATTGAAAGTGGTTTGTAAAATTTCATTCTTTTGATGTGTTCACTGGGTTGTGTTTGGTTCATCACACTGTTTAATCAGGGACATATGGTATGATTAAGGAAAAAATCCTATACTTTTTCAAAAATATTTCTAGGGTAAAAACACAGACACATATAAATATATACTTATTATTTCAAGAATCTTTTCCAGTGTAGAAATATTTGGGGGAAGCATAGTCCTCATTTTGTATAATATCTGAATCTTTTAAAGGAAAACTGCTTTAATAATTCTTTATATTTGCAAAAGTGTTAAGATTTCCACAATGTAAAGAAAGTTTCATTATTTTGCAAGATGTATTTATTTTGCCAGTATTGATGTGAAGTAATATCTGTCTCCTGAAGATTTAACCATTATCAACATAATGTGTAAGATTATAGTGTATATAGTACAGATTTGCAAATTACTTAAAAAACAGTGTATCTGAATAAACATGGATATATTAACAGAAATTTAAATGTTAGCTTCAAGTTGGTAGCAATTATTTTTTTTTTTTCCTTTTGAGGAGATCTGAAAATGCCCTCTTATTTTATGTCAGTCCTGAGGGAATTTTGTGGGTGATATTTTACTCTCCAATGTCTCATTTGGAAAACCAAATGGGCTTTTGAAAATTGTAATAGGGTTTTCTCATGTCATATGTCTACACTTCTCTTTCCATCTTGAGACATATCTAACAGACCTTTACATTAGCATTCATCTGTATTGTTAACAGATCTTTTTAAAAATCTAGGGCAGAAATAGCATGACTTAAAAGCCAAGGGCCTTTTGGCTTTTAACACAATTCTGATTAAGGATATAATGCAAAATACAAATAGTTTTCAAATTTTCTTTTTTCCTTTTCCTCAAGTCCATGTGCAAGTTATATATGAACTTAAAGCAGCTAAGAACATTTTCAATAGATTCCGTTTTTTAATTAGTACTGTGATTTTTATTTCAAGTAAGGCATATAAGAATGCTTTGAGGGGACTATTGTCAGAAATCAAATTCCTCCTGAAGATTGTTACTCTAAGTAAACTAGTTTTTAATTTCTAATTTGAATATTACAATGAAAGGCACCTAATGTATATAACTGACTATGACTACCAGTCAAGATTGCCATTGGCCCCCAGTCCAAAAGGACATTATTATTAGTCATCTCCATGGGAAGCAATCCAACTAACCCCTGCCCTTGAGCCTGTTTCCTGCTCTGATGGTGACCTCTCCTTTCTACTGCTAGTAGAGCTGTCAACTTTTGTGAAAGATAGAAAGTCTAACTTTATTTACAGCATGATAAATACAGCATACATTGTGAACAGGCATACTGTAAAACCTAGAAAATTATAGAACAGATATATCTGTAAATATGACCCTACGTATAAGTCCTGAAATTGCAGTCTACCTTGAGTTCTAGTGTATAAGTCTAGGACAAAAATATAAATGAAGGTCATTGAAGCAAAACAAATGATGATTTGCAGCATCATTTCTATTCCTCAAATTTCTTCCCACTCCATAGATTCTCAGATTAAATATAGAATATTTTTCTAACAATTAGGTAGATTATATTAGAGAGAGGTTTTTTTTAATATTTATATTACCATTAATTTTTTTTTCTTTAATAATGCTCCAAGGGATCTAAGAATTGAAGTACCAATTCATAACATCCTTCTAAGTGTCAGGCAGCTATTTTATTTAATCCTCATAAAAATCTCAGTTGTTAGGTATTATAAAACATAATATAAAAAGAAAAAAAGATAAAATTCCACTAGCTGAAGAAAAGTTTCTTTTATTATTTATCTTAGACACTATTTAATACATTTATTCTCCCTCTTCTCATGTACAGAGGAATAAAAAAGGAAATCACACTCATGGGCAGTATTGCAAGTATACTTTCATGAATTGTGTGACTCATTTCTGAGACTGTTAATTATCTATGAATTTGCTGTGCTGAAATAGAAAAGAGACTTCTACTAGAATTCTCAGAATTGAGCTTTATGACTAAAAAATCATATTTCCTGTTTGGGGCAAAAATATATTAAAAAATTAAGAAAAGTTGCTTACTAGGCTAAGATGGTTCTGGAAGATGGAATATGTCTAATTAGATTTTTAATTCACAGTCCCTATCATGGCATAGGAGCTCAATAAATTTTTTTTGGAATTAATAATATCACTCAGTTTTGGAGAAAAGAAGATAGAAAATCTGTAATTTTTTAAAAAGTACTATAAAAGCTTGTGTCTATTTAGCATAAGATTAAATCGATT
Organism: Chaetophractus vellerosus; assembly: GCA_004027955.1. NCBI lineage: Eukaryota > Metazoa > Chordata > Mammalia > Cingulata > Chlamyphoridae > Chaetophractus > Chaetophractus vellerosus. Next base: position 11,053 of record PVKH010015636.1, read on the forward strand.
TATAAAACTCAATGGTTTTTTAAATATTTTGGTACTCTCATTTATATTCCTAAAGAATAATAAAGCACTCAAGGAAAATTCAGGATATATTCTGCATAATCAGTTTAAGAAAGGCAATGAAACATGCAAATGTATTTAGGAATGGTTTTCAGTGTAATTGTTTACAATTATTTTAAAGGACTTCATATTTAAACTCATAAGCTTTAATTACATTAAAATTTCATCCATCCGCCCTTTCATCTATTAAAATATAGTTTTTAATAGGTGTGGCAGTTTGACATTATTGATGAATTCCAGAAAGAAATATTGATTATGTTTGTAAACTGGTCTGTTCTTTTGGGTGTGATACCCCTTGATTGTATTAAATTCAGAGGTTTCACTTTTACTTGATTAAATTAAGAATAGTCAGTAAGACATTGAATACCCATCCCCTTGGTGGGTGGGCACTCACACAGAAAAGGGCGTGGTGGTGGAGACTCTGGGATACAGCCCCGCCATTCACCTGACACTTTACATTGGCCTTGTGGAAGCCAACAAAGCAGCTGAGCCTGGAAACAGATGAGCCCCAGGAAGAGAGACGAGCCTTGTGCCAGCCTAGAGCTGAGACTGGAAGAAGCTGGGACCATGGAGCCTTAGGAGGAAGAAGGAAAGCGGAACCCTCACAGAGACCAGCAGCCATCTTGCTCCAACATGTGACAACAGACTATTGTGAGGGAAGTAACTTAATCTTTATGGCCTTGTGACTGTAAGCTTCTACCCCAAATAAATACCCTTTATAAATGCAAACAGATTTCTGGTACTTTGCATCAACACCCCTTTGGCTGTCTAATACAATGGGCACTTACTTTGTGCCAGGTCCAGTTCAAGGTGATGTGGCAGTCAAAAAAAATAAAATACTGAACCAAAATCTGTACTCTCATCGAGCTTAAATTCTTGAGGTAAGGGATAGAAACTAAAATCTAAGAAGTAAATAAATATATCCAGTGATGATGAATACAATAATACAATTGAGACAAAAATCAGAAAGAAATGGACTTTGAAGGGAGGGGGTTAAAATTAAAGTTGTCTTAATGACCAGGCCTTAATGATTACATGACAAGTCAGCAGAGTCCAGAAGGAAGTGAAAGTACCTGCTGTGAGTGTATCTGGGGTAGTGCTCCAGGCAGAAGGACTAGAAAAGCAAGGATCATAAGGCATGATAAATTTTGGCATATTGATTGGGCCAGAGAGGCTGGATCATGGTAAACAAGGCAGAGGGGAGTTGGAGGTGAGCTCAGGGGGCAGCAAGCACCAAATCCTTCACAGGATTTTAAAGGTAAACTCAAGGATTTTAGTTCTCATTCCAAATGAGATGAGAAGCCATTGGAGGATTTGGAGAAGAATGATGACAACTGACTTGCATTTTCTAAGACCACTCTGGCATCTGTGTGAGAATAAACAGGCAAGCAATATAGGAAAAGGGAAACCAATTTATTACTGTAATAAAGCAGGTAAAAGATGATGTAAACTGGCCCAGGAGGGATTAATATGTACAAAGACATGGAGTTGTGGTTAAGGTCCAATTCCTAGGGCTTGTAGATGTTCCTTGAAGCTCATAGTCCTTTGCTACTTTTCTAGATAGGTAACTATGTTTTGGAAAGTTCACGTTCTGTCCATCTTCTGTTCCTCAACAATAACCTGTTTCTCCTTTTTCTGGCCTTTTTCACTGATGTGGGATGCTTACATAATCGAAATTATGCTTCAATATTAATAGATTATTCTTACTTGATAAAATAATTTGTATTACATAATGTTTTATTAAAGAACCATGCCTTTGTCTAGTATTTTTCAAATTTGATCAGAGAGATACCAAAAGGTCCACATCATTCTTGAAGATTTGCTGGAAAATTAGGGGTCAGGAAAAACAATCATGGACTGTGCTGTGGTTTACACCCTCCCTCATGAATAAAGGTAATCTCAACTCTATCTGTTTAATAAACTGAGCTTATGCATAAGTGTATATTTCTGAAGAGCGTCCCCTGTTTAAAATTTTTTTTTAAAACAACACCTATAATCTGAGAATGAATTTAATTGGGAAAATTTGAGGCCTGTCAGTAGGATGATAGATAGGTTATTTCTCAATGAATGGATCCTCTTTTACTTGCTCTTAGAATCCTCTTCGCCATGTTTCCTAATGTTACTATGCGTATGTTATTATGCACATCATTAAGTTTGACCATAGAGTATAATAAAAACACATGTAGAATTTTGTGTCATATTCTTTTGAGAGATGGTTGCAGAAGAGTTTGATTTGGATTCTAAAGGAACAGGATAAGTTTAAAAAAATGAAAACTTCAGCACTATACATATCTCATTCATTCAACAAATGTTTATTGAGCAGTAACTAAATTCCAAGCAAGGTACCAGGTAATGAGGATTCAGATATGAATACACATAGCCCAATAAATAGATATATTGTGAACAAATAATTCTGAGACATTAAATTTTGTATTATAATGTGCAGTATGCTATGAGAGCCCAAAAGAAATAGCATGATTATTGAGAAAAATAGAACATGTTGCTAGAAATGTCTTGCCATTTTATAAAATATTTGCAAATATGATTTGCATAAGAATATCTCAATCACATTTGCTAAGGATTATTATATGCATTATTGCCCCTTGTTATCCTCTGACTGCAGAATGGTAACTTCAGCTTTGAATTCAAACCATGTGCCGAATCCTTGTCTGCTATATATTAGCTGTGTGACTTTGGACAACATACTAAATTTCTTTGACTCTCACCTTTATCATATGCATAATGGAAGTTAATGAAGTCTAACTCATTAGATTTTTATGTGGATTAAATAAAAATAAATCCTCCTAGGCAACTAGAACTATGTTGGTACTTAATTGAAGGTAGATATTTATATTTATTTCAAAAATTCATTATAAATTTACTTAGCCCTCCTCATGGTATAGACATAATTTTGGAAATAAAAATTTCAACAGCTGGTCTTGCAACTTTCATTAGCATTTTGTAAAGAATATAAATTACTGTACACTTGAGTATTCACAATATATAATTCCTGATTAATCAAACTGTTACTTTTCTGATGAGTGAGGAATTTTCCAGATGAGTTAAAAAATTGAAAATCAATCTTTTGCATAATTTTATTTTGGGAAAAGTCACCATTCATAGATGTCTGTATATAAAGTATATTCTAAAATCATTTCAGATTAGAAAAATGTATTAAAAATTCTTGCTTCTGTTGACAATTGCTTAAGTTAATTTTATTCTCCCATGTGAGTGAGAAGGATAATGAGAAAGTAATGAATACATAAAATAAGTTAGAGATTACAAAAAATTTTTTTTTTGCATTGGACTGTGAGGAACTTAAGAGATTTAATAGTGCACTAAGTATTTCCCTGTTAGTTCAAATGAAACAATTAAATTTTCTGAAGGCTATTTTGCCAATTATGGAACTTGTACATTAATAGTTATTGAACTGGGTATATGGATTTTATGGATAGTAACTGCTGTATATTAATACATTATAAAGTCACAATTGTGTTTTTAAAATTTCGTAACATGAAAGAAGTATGTGTTCTAGTCAAAATGCTGGTTTTGCATAGAAAAGTTAATTAAATTTCAAGGAAAATAAAAATAAAAACGTACTTCATTTCCATGAGTCAAATTTCCAACTAGCGAATACTCCTTACTAATATTATTTATATGAATGTAATAGACTGCTAATAATTTTCTCTGACTTTCAAGATTCCTGCCTGAGCAATCTAAGACCAATGCTCATATTCAACAGAACAGACTAACCTGAAGATTCATTATTTCTCATCTACTGCTATGAATCTATGCTTCGACATGAGCATTGCAAACCCAGTCTATGGATTTCTGACACTGACAAAAACGCCTAGCTATGCAGAGATAATTGAAACTACCTAATATTTCAATAAATCAATAAATTAGTATTGAGAGTTGGTTGTGTGCTCAACCCTGAGCAGTGAAGGGTATAGGGACATACTGTGGTAGATGACACAGGAAAAAAACAGAAAGATATATCATTATTACTAACCCACAAAGTAAGATGTTTTTAAAAAATTTCTAAGTCTTATGATTTACATATGGCTTTTGTAGCTATTTTGCACAACTATTTCACATGCCCATTTCCCAAATTTACAAAAATGAAGCTTAGAGAGGCCTATTAGCAATCATATAAATCTCCAGACTTCTAGTCAGTCATGCATGAATCAGTTTCTTTTTTTAACTAGAGAGAATTACATAGGTTTTAGAAAGTTGTGAAATTTTAATTTTCATATGCAATATAATAACACCTAAGTTTGCCTACTTCCTTTATATAAGACTGTGCCTTACTGATTCATTTCAGGGCATCCTTCCCTTTGCTGTGGGTGTATATCTCTAGTAAATCCACAGAATAAAGCAGTCATTGAAGTATAAACTGATCATTTTGGGTTTGACCCACAGTGTATGAGTGTATACATGTGGGTGCATATATACACACATACACATCTACATAATTCATGATGTTTGAAATTAATTCAAACCTTGGGAACAATATAATCAAGGTATTGAAGCTAAAGCAAATATTTTGGCACTATTTTCTTTATAGCAGAGAGTATTCAGCTTATGTGCAAATAACTGTTTTAGTCAGGGTTGTCCAGAGAAACAGAACCAATGGGATATATAAGCATTGGCTCACAAGACTGTAGAGACTAGCAAGTCTGAATTCCTAGTCAGGATGTAATCTGAAAACTCTGATGAAGGTGAAATTGTATTCCCCAGGAGGAGCTGGTTGGTGGATGAAGAGGGAGAAATTCATCTTTCTAACTTCTGAAATCCTGGGTTCATGCTTTAAGACCAACAACTGATCGGATGAGGAAACTCCCCTCATTGCTGAAGGCAACCTCCTTTGTTGATTTTAGATGCAGCCATTGATTCAACCAACTGTCTATAGCTAC
>PVKH010015637.1:0-16014 GCA_004027955.1 Chaetophractus vellerosus
GCAATGAAGAAACATAATGAGAGACACCACAAGGGAGAGCGGAGGTGGCTCAAACCACTGGGCACCTCCCTCCCACATGGGAGGTCCCGTTTGGTTCTTGGTGCCTCCTAAAAAACAAGAAGACGAGCACACAACGAAGACAGAGAGAGTAGACAGCGAGCGCAAACAATGAAGGGGCGGGGAGAAGTAAATAAAATAAATCTTTAAAAAATATGTATCTTTAACGATTATTGGGTCAATTGACAAAAGTGGAATATGGCCAACAGATTAAGTAAAAGGATGGTATCAATGCTAAATTTACTGAAGTTGATAACTGTACTGTAATTATGTAAGGAAATCTCCATATTCTTAGGAGACACATATTGAAGCATTTAGGGGTAAAGGGCTATCATGTTTGCAACTTACTCTCAAATAGTTCCAAAAATAATAATATGTGTATGTATACATTTATATTACATAGAGAGAGAATATATGCAAGCACAGGTGATTACACAAATGAGGTAAAATATTAACAAGAGATGAATCTACATAAAGGATACATGGGTATTGTTTTGACTATTGCAACATTTCTATAAGTTTGAAATCTTTTCAAAATCAAAAAAAAAAAATACGAAGTGGTAAAATACTATGGTTCAGGTGGGGGAAATGAGCTGCTGGGGGGTGATCTAAAAAGCTTTCTTGGAGAATGGTGCATTTTCACTGGGCATGGGAGAGTGGGACAACAAAACAAGCATCATGTCCATTACACTGAGGAATGGAGGAGAAGGTAACTGTGGTGACTATATCCAATGGTTACTGGCTCTCCATAGCCATGGGATGACATGTGCCTGCTGCTGACCCTGGTCCTGAAATGTTTCTTGATATTGGGAAAGAAGGATGGAGAGGCCTCAAGCAGACCACGACCCAGTGAATAGTATCCCATGTGCTGGAGCTGGCATATATGCTATTGGGTACTACTCTGAAAACAGGCCCTCCCTACCCACTCTGAGCTTTGACTAAAGTCCCTCCATGTTCCAGATGTGTGAAGTCAGCTCAGGAATTATCACCAAAGATCAAGGCTGGGGCCATGGGACTCTCTCATTTCCACATGCTAAACTGTCATTATCTAGGTCATTGGGCTCTGAGAAATGGCAACCTCTAGCTCCCTAAGGCCAAGGGCCGCATCCCATCATCTCTGAATTGCTCAGAGCCCTGAGGACTGTGAGACCTCTGTAGAAGTTTGCCCTTTGGTGTCATGAAACACTGCCAATTTTAACTGACCAAAACTGTGGCCTAAATTAAGCTTTCAGACAAGCAAACAATTCCCAGTGAAAAGAGGTGAGAATGGGAGACATGCTGGGGGGCAAATGTGAGATCAGTATGCTAACCTGGAGGAGTAGGAGGCAAGCAGAAGGTGGGGAATTCAGAATATACCCATGATATTGGCCAGGAATTTAGACTCTTATGCTCTATATCCACTAAATCCATACTAGTAAATTAATGAAAATCACCAAGAAGTAATAACTTACTTTGGTCAGTTTCTCTGGTTTGGAGGAGATGTTCAGCTGGGAAAACAGGTCTGTTATCTCTTTGGTAAAGTCTTCATCCCCTGCAAAACAAAGTTTCATGTAAAACAGCACAGAAAGGAAGAAGAGGAGGAGGGGGAGTGGTGGTAGCGGTAGTAATAATAATGGCAACAGCAGCAGCAATTTACATGAGCATGGTACATTAGTGCTTACAGAATCCTTTTAAGTACATTATATCAAGGAATTCTTTCAATGTTCCTGTAAAAAAGTGGTATTATCCCATTCTAGAGATAAAGAAACTAGGGCTTAAGAAGGTTAGGTGATTTCCCTGAGATCTCATAGCAGAGACTAAGAACAAGAGTCAAACTTTGGCCTTCCCACCACTGTCTAAGTTCAAGGTTCTGTGCATTACATCCCAGAGCATGGATGGAGAACTGGTAAAAGCAGAGTACCAAAAAGGTACTGTGTACATGTTCCCAGGTAAATGGAATTGAAGTCAGAACCTAAAAGATGAGTACAAGTTAGTCAGAAAAATAGGAAGAGATTTTCATGCAGAGGAAACAAGTGCCAAGATCCAGAGGTAAAAGAATATGGTAAGAAGTTTAATACAGTGGGAGTGTCTAGTACAATGGGAAGAAGGCGGTGGAGTAAAGCTAAAAAGGTAAGTAGGATTCAGATAATAAAAGGTCTTATACAACACAGTGAAGAATTCAAACTTTATACTGAGGAAATGGGGAGCCACTGGTTGACTTTAAGCAGAGACTTATATGATCAAATTTGAATTTTAGAAAGATCACTTTGGCTGCTGGGTGAGGAAGGGATGAAAACAGGAAGCAAGAAGGCTGAGGCAATAATCCAGTACCCAGGTAAGAGATAATGGTGGATAAAAAGAAAGGAGAGGAAAGGGGGATGGTAAGGAAGCTGTTAGAGTAAGCGTGGTGAGAATGACAGGGAACACGAAACATCTATACTTAGGAAACATGCAAGCAAATGGATGAGTTAGCACCAAAAAACAATCAACACATACACAAAGAGCAGGAAATGCTCTCTTTCCCTTTCTGCTCATCTAAATGCTATCCAATCACCCTTTTGTGACCTAACCCAAGGCTTCTTTCACCCTGGAATGAAGAAGAGAACTCTTGTACACAAAAATTTTTTAGCACTCGCCACCATCTATATGACTATTTCTCAATCTCCAGTCCATGGTTTACTGGGACAAATTATTACTGCTTCATACCTGCTTCCTCCCCAAAATCCCCAGAAGTAAATAATTGTATCTTGGCTCCTTTTTCTCCCTCTGCTATCCTTTTGGCCCTGGTTCTTGGCACTTGAGCAGAAAACTAAAATAGTTTCGTGATCACAGGTATAATATGGTTTGGGGAAAGCTAATCTAACTGATGCAACTCTGACCTACATCTCATTTAAACAACTCATCTAGTTGTGCCGTTTCCCTCGCTGTGTCCGGACGCGTTGCTAGCTGCTCACGCTTTCGGCTTAGCCCACCCTGCTGCGCCGCCAGCAGGATGGCCCATAAGCAGATCTACTATTCGGACAAGTACTTCAACGAACATTACGAGTACCGGCATGTCATGTTACCCAGAGAACTTTCTAAACAAGTACCCAAACCCATCTAATATCTGAAGAAGAGTGGAGGAGACTTGGTGTCCAGCAGAGTCTTGGCTGGGTTCATTATACGATTCATGCGCCAGAACCACATATTCTTCTCTTTAGACGACCTCTTCCAAAAGATCAACAAAAATGAAGTGTATCTGGGAATCATCAATTAAATCTTTTTTCAAATTTAATGTATATGTGTATATATGGTAGTATTCAGTGGATACTTGAAAAATGTACAAATCATTCATCCATACCTGTGCATGAACTGTATTCTTCACTGCAACAGAACTCAGTTAAATGCAATTGCAAGTAGGTTATTTTAAGGGGTTAAGATAGTTTCTTGTGGTCAGTTTTTCTCTTTCATATTACTTGTTACATTTGTTTAATAAAGTTTGTATGTTGCATTTTTAAAAAAATTAAACAACTCATCTAAACAACTCCTAACTATATCATACCATCTAAAATCTAAAATCTGACTCAGGCAGGCATTTTGCCTTCCTAACTAAGCTCTAAATTATTTGGGCAAAGGGGATGAATCCAAATCCATAGTGAACAGTATGCACCCTGAGAGTTCACAAAATGATCCAACAGAGTACAAGAAAAAATTATGGCACTTTTATTTATAGACACTTATCTCATTCTTTTAAAAAATTCTCTATTAGGGTATATTTTAGAATTTACATAACATATTATAACAGTAGTGTATGTGTATAGTGTATAAATATTCAAAAATACACAGAGCATGTCTGCGTACTCTAAAGCTTTTACTAAGTTTGTGATTTAAAAAAAAAAAAAGTCTGGAAAGCACCTCTCCACAGTACTGAGTACAAAAAGTAGTTGTTGCATTAAAATAAAAGGGTGTAAGGAAGGAAAAGGTAGGACTAGTGCTTTGGAAGGTGTATTAATCAGTCAAAGAGATGCTGATGCAAGGTACCAGAAATCTGTTGACTTTTCTAAAGGGTATTTATTCGGGGTAAAAGCTTACAGTTACGAGGCCCTAAAGAGTCCAACTCAAGGTACCATAAGAGGTACCTCCTCACCCAAAGTCTGTTGCCAATGTGTTGAAGCAAGATGGTGGGCAATGTTCTGCAAGGCTTCAGCCTTCCACTGCCCTCTTAAGGCTTGGTGGGTCCAGCTTCTCCGATCTCAGCTGTAGGCTGGCACAGGGCTCATCTCTCTTCCTCTGGGGCTTATTTCTTTCTGGGCTCAGCTGCTCTGGTCTCTTCACAAGGTCAGCTGTAAACTATCAGGCAAATGGCCCATTTCTCCTCCTGGGGCCTCTGCCGTGTCTATCTATGAAGTTGTCTCTCTTTTCTTGCGTATCTGCTTCCGTGTTCTTGATTGAGCATCCATTTATATAGCCCACCAAGGGGGCGGGGACTCAAATTGGGTCCCCTAATGACATGGTCGAATCAAAGCCCTAATCTTTTTTTTTTTTTTTAAAGATTTATTTTATTACATATCTCCCCTCCCCCCCACTGCAGCGACGCGCCGAGACTGGTCACTGCGCAGGCATGGCTTTCCCCACTTGTGGGCGGCTTCTGCTTCCATTCACAGCCGGCTTTCAGTTCGCGGGTGGCTGGCTGCGCTCCATTCGCGGGCGACCTGCCCTGCCCATGGTGGCTTTGCCCTGTCCGTGGCAACTTTTTGCCCTGCCCACGGCGGCTCTGGCCCACCCATGGCGGCTTGCCATTCTCAAGGCGGTCTGCCCGCTAGGAGAGGTCCCCGGGAACCGAACCCGGGGCCTCCCATGTGGTATGCCAGTGCCCTATCCACTGGGCTATCCAGCCGGCCCCCAAAGCCCTAATCTTAACATAATTTAATCAAAGGCATCTCAACTGAATCTAATCCAATCAAAGGGCATCACACCCAGAGGAATAGATTAGTTTACAAACATAATCTCTTTTTGGAATTCACAAATAATATCAAACTGCTACAGAGGGGTCTACAGAAAGGCTGGAATCTCTCCAAGCAAGACATCTCCTATGGAGGTCAAGGGACCAGGTACTTAAGACCAAGAGGCAGGGGCTAAGGATGTTGATGGAAAATGAAGGTGACCATCCCCAGAACCAGGTTCTTTCCCCTCTGCTACCTCTACTTTTTTGTAACAGCTTTATTGATATATAATTAAATACCCAAGGTCACTGTTACATTCTCAACAGAAATCACTGGGAGAGTTACATAGAGACACCCTGTGCTATGTTTTTGGAGTCCTAATCTCTAATAGGTAGGGGAGAAAAAAACCATAGACACAAATCCATCTGTTTAGAAAACCCCTGAGAGTCCTCTGAATGCTATTTAAATATTGGGATTTCTGATTACTTATGCATAGTCAGATGATGGCTAAATTAAATACTGTTAATGGCACCATGCACAAAGAAATAAAGTTTATAAATAACTGAGGAATGTCACACCAAGGCTTGGTTAGGAACAATGGAGCAATATAAGCAAATCAAAATTAACGTATGGATTTCCTTCTAAGCAAGATATTCTAAATTAAAGTCTTTATCTGTTTACTTATGCCTCCCTAATAATTAAAATAATAATAGCCACATTTGTTGAGTGCTTACTATGTGCCACACATTAAATACTATTTCATTACTCCTTATAACAACTTGAGAGAATTATTATCCTCTTCTTACAGAAGAGAAAACAGAAACTTGTAACTTTCCCAAGTCAAATGACTAGTAAATTGCAGAGCTTGATTTTGAACCCAATTCTAACTCCAAAATCCATGCTATACCACCTTCTCATTATCTCAGGAAAGCTTTAAAAACTTACATTCAAGAAACATTTTCTGATGATGATCAATACCTTTACATACAGTAAGATTTCATTTAGTGTGATGTTATATATGCTGCCAGTTTGACTTCTTAGAACACAGTATAGAACACAAATAGGAACAACAAAACAAGTCTCTGTGCAAAATCCATAAAGTTTACATCCTTCTCTTGCAGGAGAGACCCTAACATCCTCACTAAGAGCTCTTTGTTCTTAATATACATCTCAATAAGACTAGTTATCTGGTTTCCCCCAGTGAGCAGATTAGAAAAAGAAAACCAAAGGAAGTTCAGGGAATATCAGAAGCAAACTCACAGACAATAAGAGAAGTAAAAGATAAATGTATAGAAGGATATAAAGAAGCACAACACTAAAAGGGAATTGGAGATGTTTTAAAGGCATAATAGTTTAGGATAATTTAATCTAGCAGTTCATAAACTTTTTGGTCTCAGTACCCTTTACACTCTTAAAACTTTTTGAGAATCCCAAAGAGCTTTATTTATGTAAGTTACATCTTTTTAAGATTTAGTGTACTAAAAATTAAAACTGAAATGTCTGAAGTACTTATTTAACTCATTGAAAAATAACAATAACCCCATTAGTTGTTTACATAATACATTTTTAAGAAAAATAACTATATTTTCTTTCTTTTTTTTTTTTTTAAAGATTTATCCATTCTACCACATATCTCCCCTCCCCCCCGCTGCGGCGACGCGCCGAGACTGGTCACTGCGCAGGCGCGGCTTTCCCCGCTTGTGGGCGGCCCCTGCTTCCATTCACGGCCGGTTTTTCAGTTCGCGGGTGGCTGGCTGCGCTCCTTCGCGGGCGACCCGCCCTGCCCGTGGCGGCCTTTGCCTGTCCGTGGCAGCTTTTTGCCCTGCCCACGGCGGCTCTGGCCCGCCCATGGCGGCTTGCCATTCTCAAGGCGGTCTGCCCGCTAGGAGAGGTCCCCAGGAACCGAACCCGGGGCCCCCCATGTGGTATGCCGGCGCCCCATCCACTGGGCTATCGAGCCGGCCCCTATATTTTCTAAAACAAATAAATTTAGTGAAAAGAGTGCCATTGTTTTATACATCTTTACAAATCTCTTTAATGTCCAGTTTAACAGAAGACAACCGGATTCTGCTTTTGCATTCAATCTATTGTGATACATTATTTTGGTTTTGTACATGAAAAAAATCCAGCCTCACAAAAAAAGTAGTTGGAAAGGACAGAAGTGTTTTAATAGTTTTTGTAAACGACATCTCGGTATTATTTTGAAAAGAATTTTGACCTCTCTGACTCCATGAAAGGGTCTTGGGGGCACAGAGATCTGTAGACCACATTTTAAGAACCATTGATTTAATCTACCACTTGGTAACTGAACCTATATATCTTAATGGACACTGAGAGAATTTTTCTATTCACTTTTTTTTATTTTAAAAGCAATTTATTGGAGTATATCACACATACATGAAAGTACATAAATAATACGTGTATAGTAAAAGTGTGAACTTACAAAACAAACATGCATAACATCATTACAGGGGTTCTATACATTACCCCACCATAAATACCTTGCATTGTTATGAAATATTTGTAACGAATTATGAAAGAACACCACCAAATTATTTATACAAACTATAGTCTATATCTTACATTTGGTGTATTCTTTCCCTAACTAATAGGGTGCTATTAGTTTTTTGTTCATAAATTATATAACTTATCTAATTTGTACAATCAATGGCATTTGGTATAATAACCACATTGTGCATTCATCATCACTTCAATCAGTATTAGAGCATTTTCATTACTTAAAAAAAAAAAGAAAAAAAACAAACCACTATCATACCCATATGTTAGCACTACTAATTATAAATCCTATGGTGTGCTTTCACCATTTCTAGTCATTTCCAAACTTTTCTCTGGTGACTTATATTCTAGCTATTAGCTCCATAAAGTTTGACATTATCTTTAGGTAATAGTGAAATCATACATTTGTCCTTTTGTGCCTGGATTGCTTCACATAATGTCCTCCAGTTTCATCCATGTTGTCATATGCTTCAAGGCTTCATTTATTCTTACAGCTGAATAATATTCCATTGTGTGTATATACCAAAGGTTGTTTATCCACTCCTCAGTTGATGGACACCTGGGTTGTTACCATCTTTTGGCAACTGTGAATAATGCCACTATGAACATCAGTGTGCAGATGTCACTGCTCTCAGTTCTTCTGGGTATATACATAGTAAAGGTATTGCAGGGTCACATGGTAGATCTACATCTAACTTCCTCAGGAACTGCCAAAAAGACTTCCACAGTGGTTGTACAATTCTACATTTCTACCAACAGTGAATAAACATTCCTATCTCTCCACATCCTCTCCAATACTTACAGTTTTCTGTTTTATTAATAGTAGCTATTCTAATAGGTGCGAAATGATATTTCAGTGTAGCTTTGATTTGCATTTCCCTAATAGCCAGCAATGAATATTTTTTCATGTGTTTTTTCACCATTTGATTTCTTCTTTAATTCAGGTCTTTTGCCCATTTTTTAATCAGGTCATTTGTCTTTTTATTGTTGAGTTGTAGGAACTCTTTATATATCATGGCTATTGGACCCTTGTCGGATGTGTGATTTCCAAATACTTTCTCCCATTGACTAGGCTGCCTTTTTACCCTCTTTACAAAGTCCTTTGATTGAGGTACAGAAGTGTTTAATTTTGAGGTGGTCTCATTTATATATTTTTTTCTTTTGTTGCTAGTGCTTTGGGTGTAAGATTTAAGAGACTCTCACCTACTACAAGGTCTTATAGATGTTACCCTACTTTATCTTCTAGAAGTTTTATGGTCTTGGCTTTTATATTTAGGTCTCTACTCCATTTTGAGTTGATTCTTTTATCGGGAGTAAGATAGGGTTTCTCTCTCATTCTTTTGGTTATGGATAGCCAGTTCTCCCAGCACCATTTCTTGAAGAGATTGTTCTGGCCCAGACAAGTGGCTTATAAAAAATCAGTTGACCATAGAGGTGGGGTCTATTTCTGAACTCTCAATTCAATTCCATTGATCAATGTGTCTATGTTTAGGCCAAATGCATGTTGTTTTGACCACTGTAGCTTTATAATACATGTACTTCAAGGTCAGGAAGTGTGAGTCCTCCCAACTTCGCTCTTCTTTTTTAGGATGCTTTTGGCTATTCAGGACCCCTTTCATTTCCAAATAAATTTGGTAATTGACTTTCCTATTTCAGTAAAATAGGCTGTTGGAATTTTGATTGGCATTACATTGAATCTACAAATCAATTTGGGTAGAACTGACATCTTTACAATGTTTAGTATTCCAACCCAATAACATGGAATGTCCTTTCATTTCTTTAGGCCTTCTTTAATTTCTTTTAGCAATATTTTGTAGTTTTCTAAATACATAATCTTTACATTCTTGGTTAAATTAATTCCTAGATATTTGAGTCTATTTGTTGCTATTGTAAATGGAATTTTTTTCCATTACTAGTGTATAGAAACAATACTGACTTTGTTTTTTTTAAGGAGGCATCGGTGATTGAACTTGGGACCTCATACATGGGAAGCAGGTGCTCAACCACTGATCTATACCCGCTCCCCCACACACTACTGATTTGGGGGGTTTGATCTTGTATCCAGCCACTTTGCTGAACTCATTTATTAACTCTAATAGCTTTGTTGTAGATATTTCAGGATTTTCTAAATATAGGATCATGTAATCTGCAAATATTAAGAGTTTTACTTCCTGTTTTCTAATTTGGATGTCTTTTATTTTTTGTTTTCTTGCCTAACTGCTATAGTTAGAACTTCTAGCACAACGTTGAATAACAACAGTGACAGTGGTCATCCTTGTCTTGTTCCTGATCTTAGTTAGAGGGAACACTTTCAACCTCTCCCCATTAAGTATGATGTTGGCTGTAGGATTTTCATATATGCACTTTATTATATGTTGAGGAATTTTCCTTCTTTACCTATCTTTTAAAGTGTTTTTTATCAAGAAAGGATGCTGGGTTTTGTTAAATGCCTTCTCTGCATCAATTGAGGTGATCTTGTGGTTTTTTTCCCCCTTCAATTTGTTAATGTTGTAATGTTAACTGATTTTCCTATGTTGAACAAGGAATAAAATCCACTTTTGATGCATAATTTTTATATGTTGTTGGAGTCTATTTGCAAGTATTTTATTGAGAATATTTGCATCTATATTCATTAGAGATTGGTCTGTAATTTTCTTTTCTTGTAGTGTCTTTATCTGGCTTTGGAATTAAGGGTGAAGTTGGCTTCATAAAATATGTTGGGTAAATTTCCCTTCTTTTCAATTTCTTGGAAGAATTTAAACAGGATTGGCATTAACTCTTCTCAAAATGTTTGGTAGAATTCATCTGTAAAGCCATCTGGTCTTGGACTTTTCTTTGTTGGAAGATTTTTGATGACTGATTCAATCTCTTTGCTTGTGATTGGCTTGTTGAGTTCCTTCCTGTATTTCTTGTACAGTCACTGTAGGTTGTTTGTGCATTTCTAGGAATTTGTCCATTTCATCTAGATTGTCCCTTTTGTTGGCATACAAGATTCTCATAATATCCTCTTATTATCCTATTTATTTCTGTGGGGTCAGTCGTAATGTCCCCCTCTCCTACCTGATTTTATTTATTTGTATCCTCTCTTTTTCTTTGTTAGTCTTGCTAAGGGTTTGTAGATTTTATTGATTTTCTTACACTGACTTTATAAGAAACAGAAGACCTCAACAAACCAATCACAACTGAAAAGACTGAGTCATCAAAAACATCCCAAAGGACCAGATGAATTCACAGATAAATCCTACCAATCATTCAAAGATGCACTAATACCAATCTTGCTCAAGCTCTTCCAAAAAACTGAACAGGAAAAAATGCTACCAAACTCATTCTATGAAGCCAATATCACCCTAATACCAAAACGAGATAAAGAGAATACAAAAAAAGAAAATTACAGACCAATATCTATAATGAACATAGATGCAAAAATCCTCAACAAAATACTTGCAAACAGAATCCAAAAGCACATTTATACACAACCAATCAAGTGGGTTTTATCCCAGGTATGCAAGGGTGGTTCAACACAAGAAAATCAATTAGTGTAATGAACCACATTGATAAATTTTAGATGAAAAATCATATCACACTTCACAAAATACAGAACCCTTTCTTGATAAAAAACACTCTAAAAGATAGGAATAGAAAGAAGCTTTCTCAATATGGTAAAGTGCACGTATAAAAAACCTACAGCTAGCATTGTACTTAATGGTGAAAGACTGAAAGCTTTCCCACCGAGATCAGGAACAAGACAAGGATGTCCACTGTCACCATTATTATTCAATATTGTGCTAGAAGTTCTAGCTAGAGCAATTAGGCTAGACAAAGAAATAAAAGGCACCCAAATAGGAAAAGAAGAAGTAAAACTTTCACTACTCACCAATGACATGATCCTACATCTAGAAAATCCTGAAAAATCCACAGCAAAGCTACTAAAATTAATAGACAAGTTCAGCAAAGTGGCAGGATACAAGGTCAATGCGCAAAAATCAATAGCATTTCTATGCACTACTGATCTGCAATCTGAGCAGGAAGTCAGGAAAAAAAATTCTATTTATAATAGTGGCTAAAACAAATATTTAGGAATAAACTTAACTAAGGACATAAAAGATCTATATTCAGGAAACTACAAAACATTGCTAAAAAGACTTAAATAAATGGAAGGAAAATGTAGGAAAACATCTTCAAGATCTTGTGGTAGGTGGTAGTTTCTTAAACATTACACCCAAAGCACGAGCAACAAAAGAAAAAATAGATCAGGGGGACCTCCTCAAAATTCAACACTTCTGCACCTCAAAGGATTAAAAAATGGGCAAAAGACTCGAAAAGACAATTGTCCAAAGAAGAAATACAAATGGCAAAGAAATACATGAAAAAATGGCCAACATCACTAGTGATCAGGGAAATGCAAATCAAAACTACAATGAGATATCATGCCACACCTATTAGACTGGCTGATATGAAAAAGTCGGAAAACTGTAAATGTTGGAAAGGATGTGGTGAGATAGGAATGCTTATTCACTGTTGGTGGGAATGTAGAATGGTACAACCACTGTGGAGGACTGGATGGCAATTCCTAAGGAAGTTGAATATAGACTTGCCATGGAACCCGGCAATATCATTGTTAGGTATATACCCAGAAGAACTGAGAGCAGTGACACAAATAGATATCTGTACACCGATGTTCATAGCTGTGCTATCCATGACAGCCAAAAGTTGGAAACAACCAAGGTGTCCATCAACTGACGAATGGATAAACAAATTGTGGAGTATACACATGATGGAATATTATGCAGAAATAAGAAGAAATGAAGTCATGAAACATATGACAAAATGGATGGACCTGAAGGACAATGAGTGAAGCAAGCCAAACACAAAAGGACAAATATCGTATGACTGCCGTATTATGAACTAAATATATTATGTGAAATATAAATATATTGTGTGAAATATGAATATGGGTAGAATTGCATATGTAAGACCATTTTTCTTTGAAGCTGAACAAATATAAGTTAATAGTACAAAATGTTAATATCAGACAAAAAAAAATTATACTAAGTAAAGGAGACCAGACACAGAGTACTACATATTGTATGATTTCATTTATATAAATTGTAAATTTCAATCAATTTATAATGATGAAAGGAGATTAGTGGTTATATAGGTCTAAGGAAGGAATGCTAAGGCATGTGAAGTCTTTTTGGAGTAATGAAATTGTTCTAAAATTTTTGAGATGATGAATGTACAACATTGTGATTATACTAAAAGCCATTGATTATACACTTTGGATAGAATAGCCAGAAACAGCAGCTATGTACAGTGGGGAAGCATAGAAAGATTGAGAGGTGAGGAAATTTCTTGTTTGTCTATTTTTTGTTTTTCATTATTATTATTGAAATAATGAAAATGCTCTAATAATGATTGAAGTGATGAACGTACAACTATGTGATTATAGCAAATATCACTGATTTTGGATAATTGTATGTTTATTAATATGTATCAATAAAATTAATTTGAAAAAAAAAGCACACAGGAATGACCACCTATATTTGTGCATGAAAATTCTCACTGAAAAAAGTATCTTCAGGATAGCGTAATTAGAGAGAAGATCATTTATTTCAAGGGCAATGCACAGCATACAAACACACTGCACCCTCCCCACTCAGATGAATTTCCATATTACCTTTTTTCTCTTCTTCCTCTTCCTCACAGAACTCTCCTAAGGAAAACGCTTCTTTGAGTTCCTCCAATTCAAGTTTTAGAGTCTCTAACTCTTCTCCACTCAGAGAACTAAGGACAGAATTTACCTGGATGGATGTAAGATAATAATAAAAAGTTGTGGGAGTATTAAAAAAAAAAGAAAAGAAAGAAAACATTCTCAAATTGAGAAGAGACTGTATATCAAACTGAAATCAAGATTATGAGCTCACCAGCTAATAAAAGTTACTCCCTGAAAGAACCTTAACTAGAGGTCGCTTGTTACAGAAAGGGGATAAATAGGGAAAATTTGTACTTGCAAAAACAACAGAAGCCAGAAATGTCTAGAAATTACCAGTGCTTAACAACAGCTTAGAAACTAAGGAGAAATGAAATAGTCTTGAATCAATTAAAAGCTAAGAGGTACCTATATCCAAATTGGCAGCTTAACCCAAAGAAACTAAACAAAAAGTCCAATGTGAAGGAAAAATAACAGTTGTGCTATAAAGACCATACTGTTAATCTGCCCTTTCTAAGATATAGCACTTGACTTATCCTATTTCTAGCAATTAATTCAAACATTAGGTTCTTTTGTTTCAGTACAGTATTTCCAGAGAGTCTCAAGCCTCCTAATCTGAAATGCATCTCACATGCCAACTGTACAAAGAGAAAAGAAACTAGGCACCATTCCTTTGTTTAAAGACTTTTTTCCAGTTGAAATGTTTGTTTGGAATTACCTTTATTTCACTTTCTTGGGAAAGCATCTCCAGAGCTTCTAGATGTGAAAGGCCTTGAAATTCATCAAAAAGTAGCCCATAATGAGTTTTCTTGTCCATTTCCATGGTAACCTCATTGGAGGTCCATAGTTCTTCTTTCTCTTTTGCCTCTCGTAAAACCTGAAAAGAGAGGGAGGCATTACAGTGAAACAAATAATGAGAGCTCAAGGGTGAGTTTTGAGAGTTGAGGGAAGCAAAGCTGAGATGCTTTACAATAGAGTACACTGCTCTTTCATTCTTGACATTGAAATTCAAGGCTCAGGAGCCGCAGGATAAAAATGATCACACGTAATTTGATCCTAGACAGTGTAAACAACACCCAAGGAACGAGGTGTTTCTCCTAAAGTGATTTAAACATTAATCTAATAAACAACTCTGACAGGCTTGGCATCTTGTATGCACTGACAGGAGGCTTCTGCAGAAAGGAAAAGAAAAGAAAATGGGGCAGGACATTTTTCTAAGCATTAGTGCTCTCACTGTAAAAAAAATTTTTTTTGTTTTAAAAAGCCTTAATAAATCATTGAAAATTCCTCAGAACTCTCAAGCCACCACAGGGAAAATTACATCTCAAAAAAGAAAAAGGAAGTAAACAGGTAAAAACAAACAGTACCTGAGACAGTGTAGAATTCCGATTCATCAGACCCTTGGTTTTTTTAAATCCAGGATCCCCTTCTGCTATTACATCCATGGTCTTTTTCCCAATGAATTCTAAGGCATCCAAACCCCCACTGATAACGCTCTTTCCCTAGGAAATATATACAACCTCATTACAATATTGAGAAAACATTTCTGAATGTTTTGATTATACAAAAGTAGTGGCTAACAGTACCAAAAGTTGACAAGAACATGAAACAACTAAAACATTCACATGCTGTCTGTAGGAATGTAAAGGAGTGCAACCACTTTGGAAAATTGTCAATATCTTTTACAGCTGAAGATGTGCATATCCTGTGACCTACCAATTCCACATACCCAAAAGAAATGTGTGCATAGGTTCATCAAAAGACATGTACGGGGGCCGGCTGTAGCTCAATTGGTAGGGCGCCGGTTTACCACATGGGAGGCCCTGGGTTCAGTTCCCGGGGCCTCCTTGAGCAGGCAGACCACCTTGAGAAGGCAAGCTACCATGGCAGGGCAAAGTCGCCATGGCAGGACAAAGCTGCCGTGGGCAGGGCAAAGCCGCCGTGGGCAGGGCAAGCCCCAGCGAGCAGGGCAAGCCGCCTGTGAGCAGGCAAGGCCACCACGCAGTGAGCTGACTCGGCGGGTCGCCACAAAGGGGGGAGACAAGCAGACACAGAAGAATGCTAAAATGAACACAGCAAGAACAAGCAGAAAGGGGGGATATATAATAACATTTTAAAAATATTATCATGACTATTAAAAAAAAAAAAAAAGACATGTATGAAAAACTTCTGGGAAGATGGACTAGAAAGACACAGGACTTTTATTCCAGAAAAAGAGCTAGAGGACAGGCTGAAACAGCCTGGAAAAAGATCTTCTAGGATTTAGGACACCAGATGAAGACTGGACACTATCCAGGAGAGAGAGGAAAAAAGGAGGGGAATCATGACAGCAAAACTGTGAGTTGAAACCAGTGGCTGGTACGAAGCAGGTTAGTAAGGTAGGGAATCAATAGATGGATCTGGAACCTGGCAAGAAGTCCACATGGACATCAATATTCCCAAGATGGCTGCTGGAAGACCCTCGCGAGATTTCTGCCACCCAGAATGAGATTCCCTCCAGAAGCCAGAAGTCCCGGATATTCTCCAGGGATATTATCATTGGGCCCACACAGGGGAATGATGGGTGGGGTAATCAATCAAAACAGGAAACAGCATGGAACGCCTCCCATGCTATTAGCAAAGGAGCATAATAATTAATGGTTTAAAAGCAGACACAAAAGTCTCTCCCTCTCTCATCCCTCTTGGCTTCTGCACCCTGCTCTCGTCATGTCCCCCTGCACGGATCAACATGCAAGCAAAATCTGGGCATTTATAATCTATAATGGGAAATTGTAGTCTATAAATCAGCCCTCTTTATCACCCTTCAGCCCCTTACCCTCTACCAGGGAC
>PVKH010015638.1:0-16010 GCA_004027955.1 Chaetophractus vellerosus
AAGATGCCACAGACTAAAAGCTGACAGTAGAGCAGGAGCACTGAGAAAAATTCTACAACATCACACCCATCACATCACAGGGAAGTAGCAGCTAACTGGTGGAGGGATTTAAAACCTGTGGTTCATGGGAGATAATGATAGTAACAGCAAAACCCAAACCCAGCTCCATTCTGACAAGATTGACTCCCACACCCTACATCAATGGGCTTCAATAAAATTGGCATATCCATTTCTAGGTGTAATTGTTATTTACCTCAGTCTCTTCTTTTAAACAAAATGTTCATTATTCGATAAAAATTATAAGACATATAAAAAGAAAAAAGAAAGAAAAATATATTGTCAAGAGATTAAGAACAGAAGAATCAAACCCAGATATAACTTAGATGATGGGACTATCAGACAGGAACTATAAAACATTTATGACTAATATATTAAGAGATATAGTGGGAAAAGTGGACAACATGCATTAACAGATAGGAAATTTTAGCAGAGAGATAAAAATTACAAATTGGAATCAAATGGAAATGTGAGAAAAAATTCTTCAATAGTATTATCAGGAGACTAAACACAACAAAAGAAAGTGAAATTGAAACAAGATCAATAGAAATTACCCAAAATGGAGCACAATAAAATGAGAGAAAAGAGGGTGGAGGGAAAACAGAATACAACATAAAAAATCTGTAGGGCAATAGTAAAGTGTCTATCACATACGTACTGGAATCCTAGAAGAAGAGTGAAAGAAAGAAGCAATGCTTTAAGGGAAATTTATAGCATTTAAATTTTATATATTAGGAAACAAATATATTTCAAATCAATAATCTAAGATTCCACTGTACTCAGATCTGATCATAAGTAAATAATGATTATATAGGCTGGTTCAAAATATTTATTCCTCTTCTCATCAGTTAAATTTTAAGCCTCTACACAGTCTCAGAAGGCTTCTAGGAAATCACCATTTCCTTGCTCTCCCTGCCCCCTTGCTCTTCCAGGTTTAGGTGTTCCAACCAGGAACATTATCATTTGGTATGAATTCATGAAAAAGCAGTTGGGGATCTTCAGGGTGGAAAGCTCTTTAAGCCCATCATTGGGAGTTATAGGAGGATTTTCTGAATCTTCGGGGTGCAATATACATATAAAATATTTGTACCTGCTTCTTTTCTTTTTCTATTCACATTTTTTACATTCTAATTTGAACTATCTCAATTTTATTCTATTTTTTTCAAATGTTCTCATATTATTACCAGGCATAATTAACTATATTCTTTTGCATTAGTTTTCCTCAAAGATTTCCAAATATTGGCTAGTTGATTTATTTTTGTTGTTTATTTTCTGTTTCCTCTTCTCTATTTGTTCCTGTCTCTCCAGTTATTTACAACAGCTACCATCTGGACAGCCCATGTACCAAAAGCAGAATGAAATCTTACGTAGGTAATAGCCATGCTGGCCTGTTGATGAATAGACACATTACAGTCACTTGGTCCAGGCCCATCCTGCAGGTCTGTGTTTGGTTCCATTCTTTGCTCTGGTGAGTAGCACCAAATAAGTTAGGTTTCCTTCCTGAGCTAGTACATGTCATGGATAAACAAGCTCCACCCAATTCTCTGGATTTGGCCAGCAAGACTGATACCTGCCTTCCACCTGATTAACTACTTTTAGTTCTCATTTCCCCCAAGGATGAACATGCCTAGCTTCTCTGACTGCCTCCAATTTTTTTCTCTCATGTGACTGGCCCATAGATTTGATTGGCTGATTGGTTTCATTTAAGTAGGTCTAGATCTCATTTTCTTTTAATATTTTTATCTTTTATTGATATAAACTTGGAGCAGAAGAATACCTATCTAGCTAAAATTCTTTATTTCGTTACAAATTTCTTTAAGGTGCAGATATATCATTAAATACACCAGCCATACAAATAATTCATATTTTTACCCATTTTTCCAACAACTGTAACAATGTAGTTAGAACTCCAGAAATTAGACAATTGTTCAATTATTGAATATTTTTGACTGATCAATGCTGTTTGTTTTTTCTTTATATCAACCAGTAAACACTGTTTTCATCTGTTTCTAAAAAAAATCTGTCTAGGGGCCAGCTGTAGCCCAGTGGATAGGGCACCGGTACACAACATGGGAGGCACCGGGTTCGGTTCCCAGGGACTTCTTGGAGTGGGCAGACCTCCTGAGAAGGCAAAGCCGCCATGGGTGGGGCAGATCCCCCGTGGGCAGGGCAAAAAAAAAAAAGCCACCACGGGCAGGGCAAAGCTGCCATGGGCAGGGCAAAGCCACCATGGGCAGGGCAAAGCTGCCATGGGCAGGGCAAAGCCACCACGGGCAGGGCAAAGCCACCACGGGCAGGGCGAGCTGCCAGTGAATGAAACAAAGCCGCCTGTGAATGGAGCAAAAGCTGCCCGGGAACAGAAGCAGACCCCCCCACAAGCGGGGCAAGCCGCCTGCACAGTAAGCTGACTCGGCATGGCCCCGCAGCAGGGGGCGACAAAGCAGACATAGAAGAACACACACAAAAATATGAGCACACAGCAAGAGCAAGCAGAAAGGAGAGGGATATGTAACAACAGCAAAAAAAATCTGTCTACCAGAGACTATGCCCTTACTTGTCAATATATAAGATTTCTCTAAGAAGCAGCATAATATGCTTCTGTTCTGTCTTGGTCCCTCTGCCTGCTTATTTATTTTTCTCTACTTTACATACCTTTCTCTTTTTCCTGGATTTGTTACACATGGCTACATTTGAAGATGCCTATAAATCCATAAACATGATGTTAATGCCATTTATTATTAGAGTGTTTTAATCTGATCCTTATATTATTTATTTCCAACAGAGAAATCCTCATGTGATTTTCAGTTTTTACATAGCCTTCAGCCTACTCTTACAGTGGATCTTTTAGTTTTAGCTTGCGATTTTCCCTTCAAAATGTCTTATTTTTCAGGGACCCAGGAAATCCCTCAAGTAAGACTGTCTTACTGGGCATCTTTTGTGATATATTACTATCTCCTTATCCCTGCTGTTAAATCTGTCTTGCTTTTTGGGCCACGTCATCACTTGAGTCTTACTTTCCCTATCCTGATATCAGACTCTCTTTTCTATATTCCTGGCCTGGGTCTCCATCCAACCATATGAGATGCAATAACAAATAGTTTGGCTTGTGTATAAATAGATAAACATTACAAAGTGTTCTGAACCTACAGGCAATGAACTCACTTCCTACCACAAAAGCCTGAATAGCATTTACAACTAAGCAAGTTTTATAGACTAGGTGATGCATCTACAGCACCAGTACTTTTTCTTCCCTCTGAGCATTCAGGACTGCATTTCCTAGACCCCTTGCAGCTAAGCATGTTCATGATGTACATCTTCTGAAAGCCAAGCTTAAAAATATTCTGCTCACTCTTCTACACATTGGTGTTTCAAAGCACAGGATTCAAAAGTAATGGAGTCAAATGATGTAAAGAGTAAGAGCCCTGAAACTGCTGCTTGAGGAAAGTCATATAGCAGGGCTGCTTAGACTGTAAGAGCCAGTGACATAAGCAAAGAAAACAAAGCAAAAAACTTTTTAAGCCAGTGAAATTTTAAAATTATTTCTTCCAGCAGCTACCATTAATTGCCACACTTACTATAATATTAAATATTGCATATATCACAAGACAAAAGGAAGTAATGAGTTATTAATTAGCCTGATATTATTATTCTTTAGTGGGAGCAGTATTTAACAAACATTACACATCAGGGTGCCTAATTCATCTAAGAAATTTTGCTTGATAAATATACAGATAAGTAAAATTCCAATCATTGGTTTCTATTCCCTGTCCTTCACTCAGAAAAAGCATTAGACAAACAAATAATAACTCTAAATGTGGGTCCTGATTTTGAGATCAATTACCTTTCTGGTCCTCGTATTTAACATCTAATATAAAAGATGTTTAGCTTAAACTCTGCAATGGGTTGCTAATCTCTACCCTTACATAATGCAAATGCTTTTAAACACTCCATTTGGTGATATGATAATATTCACCTGAAAAGATTGCTTTTTAAGATTAGTACTTATTATGACATTAAATATCTTGAAAAATATAATAAAATTTGAAAAGTTTCTAAAAGATACTCTGTTTTTCAAAGTAAAGATGCAGGTCATAATTTTTAATAAACATTAATTTGAAATTTAATTTTGGATGCCAAGTCTTAGTTGCCAAATATCTCAAATATGCATTTTTCTTATCTCTTAATGTATTTCTCTTAAATATATACAAATTTATAGTTTATTAATCACTGCCTGGTGTATTATTCTGTGTGCTGTCTTTTTATTTTTTTTACCTGAATTCTTCTATTGTAAAGAGAATTAGTTGAAAAAGTCACTTTGCCTGAAGAAATACATTTTGTAGGGCAGTGGGAGTTCAGGATTGATACTACTAAAAGAGCAGGCAAGCAAAACATTAAAGAATACTTCTTGTCAAATGTTCCTTGAAAATAAGCTCTATAGGATACATGGGGATGTAGTTAAACAAAGAGATGCTAAGGGTAATTTAGCAGATTCTTAGAAGGAATGAGAAGTAGGCACCATACTTGCTTTGTCAATTGTGTGGAAGAACATTTAACTTGAGCCCCTGCTGAAAATAAAACTATTTAATTACATTTGAGAAAGTGAAAATTTCTCCCTTTGAAGTTTTAGAAATACCATTTTGTTTAGAAGACTAAAATTGAAGACACTAGCAGTATATAGAATAGAAAAGACATTTCTAAAACCTAGCAAATAAGTAGAAAATTCTATTTTATTAAATAATTTGAAAAAAAACAATCAAATAGTATAAACTAGGAAAAAAAGAGAAACAAACTATGGAAATATATTTTTATATATATTTTTAAATTAAAAATAGTAATAAGTGGCCAATTTTAACTCATACCCAAGGATTACTAAATTTTGAAAGCATAGTAAAGGTTTTAAAACATCTTGCATATCCCCAACCTTATGACACCATCCAAATAAATAAAATATTTATAAATAAATAAAATGCTTGTCCTGGTCTTCAGGATTCCCACAAATCAAAGAAGTAGCCATAACATTATTTTATATTCATCATCATATTACAGGACCTTGTGCCATAATTAGGTTCATGCAGTCACTAAATCCAAATAAAGCTTGTATAGAATCACCTATAAATTTGGCTTAAACTTTAAACTTCTGTGAATATCCATGCACTAAACGCTTTAAACATTCTTGGATTTCAATACACTTATTCCTCACTTAACGACTTTAATTTATTCCTGAAAAACTTGCTGCTAAATGAAAAACTGTTAAATGCAATAGAAAAGATTTATGTTTTTTATTAATTTTAATGTAAAAATTAATCTCCATTTCAGAGCAAAACAAGATAGTCAAGTCATTTTTACTTACAGAAAATTATGTCTATTGAATAATGAAAAACAACAATTTGATGATAAATATATAAAGGTTCACACCAAACATAATATAACAATAATTTGTTATATTTTTCAAAAGATGAAGAGAACATTGAAGAGTGGGTAGTGATTGATGGAGGGATTCAAGGAAGTTATCCTTTGCAAGATGCATTCTTCTTTATGCACCACATTCATTATCAATTTTATAAGTTGTGGGGTTTATAACTTTCTTGTACCCAAATTGCATTTAAAAAGAGAGAAGTCCAAGTTCTGAACCTTGACATACTCCAATATTTAGATGTACACGATGATAATGAAGAAGAACCATCCAAAGATTTTGAGAAGAAATTGACAGCAAGATAGAAGAACACCTGGGAGAGCCCAAGCAGATGCAGATTTTAATATCTAAAGATTACCTTTTGGAATTTCCTGGCCTGGTACTGGATTACCTTGGTCAGGTTGATTTTATTTCCATATGGCTGATTTTACAGAATATGAAATTAAAGAAAGAGGGATAAGTGAAATTTTAAATATTTCTATAGAAATTTACCTGAAGAAAAACCCTTGCCTTCATAAAACTGGGATGTTGAAATATCACTTCTTATGCTGTAGTCTTTAGAGTGTTTTTAATTTTTTTTAAGCGTTGTTAAAAAGTGGTATAACTTTTGTTCTAGTTATATAATGCTATGTAAAAAAAATCACTCTAAAACCTAGAAGCATTAAAAAAAAAGAACAACAAAAATAAAAGTTTATACTACTTATTCTAAGTCTTAATAGTTCAGAAAGACACAGAGGAATGATTTGGCTCTATTCTGTGATATATATGGACATGAATGAGAAGACTTAAATGACTTGGGCTGACTCAAACAACTGTGAGCTAGAATCATCTAGATGTTTCTTCTTTCTCATGTCTGGCATTTGAGCTGGACTGACAAAAACTCTGGGGTGCACAGTACTGTCTACCCAATTGTCTACCTATGGACATTCCATGTGATTCGGACTTCCTCACACCATGGCACCCTTCCATGGGAGTAAGATTTCTTACGACATGGCTCAGACTCCTAAAAATGAGCCTTCTAGGAGGCAAGGAGGAAGCTGCATGGCCTTTTATGACCATCTTCAGAAGTTATATTGTGTCACTTCTACCCTATTCTCTTGGTTAAGACAGTCACAAGGCTGCCCAGATTCAAGTGGAAGGGACATAAACCTTACCACTCTATATGACAATTGCAATGAAAAGTTTTTAATAAACTAGTTCTTATGTGACATACATCTGAATTGGTTTAGAATGCACCATTATCTGGAAAATAATGAATGTGTGTGTGTGTGTGTGTGTGTGTGTGGCAAAATAACACCATGTATCCATCGTTTTAAAGTAATAAATATTTTTATAGCACATTTCATTC
Organism: Chaetophractus vellerosus; assembly: GCA_004027955.1. Classification (NCBI taxonomy): domain Eukaryota; kingdom Metazoa; phylum Chordata; class Mammalia; order Cingulata; family Chlamyphoridae; genus Chaetophractus; species Chaetophractus vellerosus. The sequence goes on from PVKH010015638.1 coordinate 6,819, forward strand.
ATTTGTTTATCCTTTGAACACTTATTTATTGAACATATGCTATAAACCAGGCTCTGTGCTAAGTGATAATAGTACATAAATGAACATGGCAAATATATTCCCTGCCTACTAGATCTTAAAGAAAAATATGAAATAAAATAAAAGTTAAAACAATAAGTCCTAAAACCCCTGAATAGGTCCAAGAACTGACAACAACTGAGGGAATATAATGCAGTAAACAGGTTACAGATTTGATGGAACTACAAAAAGAACAAAATCTAAGTGGTGATACTCAGAGAGGAGGCCCATGGGTCCGTACCTGCCGTTGTGATGTTGGACTTGGTTCAGGAATTGCCAAACAGGGACTGACTTATCTGTCACTGAAACCACTGAAAAAAGAGAAGGCTCTTGGTTGCTGGAGTCTAGAGCCATTCCCATAGCAATATCGGAAACAGTCAGAAGCTTCCAGCCACTCTGCACTACCTGCACTTTTTCCATCTGGTTTTTGGTTTCTCACCAGTGCCTCTGAAACACAGAAATTAATACCAGGAACTGGGAAATGCTATTTGCATAACTCCAATCCTAACCATACAGATTAGAGAAGAGCAAGCATGGAGCTGAGAGGTAGCAGGAAAATTATCAATATAAAACCAATTCTCCTTAATTGGGATTTAAACTCCAAACTTCTGAAATAGTAAATAGTAAATATTTCAGGGCAATGACATAGGCAGCCAAGTGTTTTTTGTCAGATATATTATTAAAAACATACTTACATTACTTTTTCTAATCACTTTTCTTTTCTATGTTAAATGGGTCATGTGGAAAACAATTCTAGTACTCTGGCCATGAATTTCCTAAAGAGATCTTTGGATTCCGATTCCCTGTTTTGGTTCTACTTTTTATCTCCTGGTTTTACTCTGATATTTCTGGCTGCTTCTTCACAGCCTCTTTGGCTGGAACTTCCTCAATTTTCTAGCCTGAAATGTTAGAATACTTGATTTCTCTGACATTGGACATTTACTCTTCTAACTCCACTCAGCAAAGGGTATCTCATTTAGTACCATGGCTTTGGTTACCATTGATTTGTTGATGTCTCTTTAATTTTATTTTCAACCAGAAATTCCACTGTGTTATCTAGACCTGTATATGCTGTTTCTTGCTTGAAAGCTCTGATGGGTATATTGTAGAAACTTCAGTTTAACATACTCAAAACTGGACTCCTCTCAAATCTTATTCTATGTTCCTTCCTCATTTGTTATTGGAAACTCCATTTATCCAGATGCACAGGCTCATAATCTTGGTGTTAACTTTGACTCCACTCTTTTCTCAGATATTGCATGCAAATTCTGTTGTTTATGTCCACAATTTGACCCTTTTACTTCACCCCTCTGGTACCACTCTCATCCAAACTACTGTATTTTCTCGCATGAAATTTTGCAATTGCATCCTGTCCCATGCCTCCAGTATCGCCCTTGTTTCCTACAGTTTAATATCAGGATAGCAGCCAGAGTGATCCTGTTAAACCAAAAGCCAGAACATGCCTCCTCCTTACCCCAAAATTTTTCAATAGTTCTCCTCTCACTTGATGTAAAATAAAAATTATTAATGGTAACTACTAGTTCTACTCATTTGGCTCCTCATGACCTCTGTCATGTCTTACTGCTGACCCCTGGCTTTCTTCACTCAAGCATGCTCTGCTGCTTGTTATCTGTTTACTATCTGCTTACTATACTTGCTCTTGCCTCAGAGACTTAGCTCCTGGAGTACCACATACCTAGAATGCTCTTCTCTAGGATATCCACATGGCTGTTTCCCTCACTTTTTTACATCTTCATTTAAAATTCACATTTTCAGGGAGGTTCTCTTGACTGACTAAAATATCCACCCTCTCTTTTCATATTCTCCTAATCTGGTTGATTTTATTTCCTTACCACTTACCATCATTTATTATGCTATATATTTTAATTGTCTATCATTTCCTTTGTCTGTCTGCCCCACCTGAATATAAGTCTCATAACCTTTAGGTATTTGGTATGTTTTGTTTCCTACTGTATCTCTAGTTCCTAAAATATCACCCAGTACATCATAGTCTCTCAATATTTTTGAATGAACGTGTGAGTATCGAAGCATTATGAGTCAGGAAATGGGGTGGGATAGATATGAGACCTCAGAAAGGTAAGAGAATTTTTATTAAAATCAGGGTCACAGGGAGAACAGGACTAGCCCCTGTTCTTCCTAGCTATATCTTTGTATTATTTCTGGGGAGAAGCAGGCTCTCCTGTTTGCTGAATAAATTCAGGGACATTAGTCAGAGAAGTTTCTGATACCAAGCCATCTGCTATTTTAGAGTCACATAGCCAGGGCGGGGCAGGAGTGAGAAGTGGGAAATTCAGAACCTTCTTATAGCACACAGCAGCACATGTTCTCCTCCCACCACTCATGCTCTCTTACACTCTCTTACTCTCTTATGCTCACTCTTACACAAATACACACTTAGTTCTTAAATTTAACCCAGGATGATATATCTTGGTTTCACATCTTAGAGTTCTAAGATTTTCTCACATTTAAACAAGGCTTGAGATGTTGTGCTATCAAGACATTGTTAGGCATGAAAAATAAATAGGTTAAATCTAAAAAAATAGTGATAATTGCATGTGAGATAAGGGAGAGGGTGTACTACTTGGGTTACTCAGGTTTCTATGTTGGACAATTTGATAAATGAGTAATTGAGGTGGTACTTAGGAAAAAGGAGTAAGATTAGTTAGGTGAAGGAGATGATGAGTTTGGCTTTGGCAATATCTACCAGGCAGTTCTATAACAGATTTGGTATAAGAGATAGATTAAAGGTATAGATTTGAAGTCATTGGGCTAATCAGACTATCAAGTGACCCAGGATTTCCAGAGAAATGGAAAGCACATGGAAATGAGCCTGATGCAAGCTGCTGTTTTATAGCAAGGCTTATTTGGTTGCAAAAAGACTGAGAAGTTGAGCAGAAATTGGTTTCTGAGGAAAGCCTATATTTAACTTCCTTAGGAAGTATCAGCTGTCTTACAGAGCTAAAGGAACAAAAACTGGAGTTCAGGTTATGTAGAGAGGAGCTATTTTGGCAAAGACCTCAAGCTAGTTGGGACTATTGAGCTACATTGTAGGATTAGCAGTTAATCATAAGTATACCAATCTCAACAGAGTGAAGTATAGTGTCTAACCTTCTCAATCATTGATTAAATAAATATGATTTGCTTCTCCCTAGACTACCACTTAGGAGCAAATATAAAGCCTCTTGAAAGGATGTAAAACTATTCACAGCTTCTGTTTACCTTTGCTATTGATCTTACAAAATGTGTGCACTAAATCAAACATAGTCAGGCATACTAGGAAAAGTCCACAAGACTGACAATAGGGAGAAAAAGAATACAGGCAAAACCACAGATAATGGAGATATAATATTGGAATTATGAGGAATGGGCTTTTTAAAATATAATAAACTTTATTTTCAAAGAGGTTTTAGATTACATAAAAGTTACATCAAAATTATAAGGGATTTCCATATACCCAACTCCCCACACAATATTCTTCTTATGATATGCTTTTTTTTAACAAATCGATTTTATTGATACATATTAATAAAGCATAAATCCATCTAAAGTGTACAATCAATGGTATTTGGTATAAACACATAGTTGTGCATTCATCACTTCAATCTTTATTAGAGCATTTTCATTATTCCAATAATAATACTAGTAGTAAAAAGCAAAAACAGGCAAGCAAAAATCTCATCATCTCTCAATCTCTCTGTGCTTCCTCTGCCGTACATAGCTGCCATTCTTTTTCCATCTCTTTAGTTTATTTGTTTTTATATTTTGTAAAAATAGTCTTATATATGCAATATCACCCATATTCATATTTCACATGAGGTTGCACAGGAGGTTTAACAGTCCCATGTTAAAATTTTTTATCTTTTCTTCTAGTAATATACATGACCTTCGATTTTTCCCTTTCAACCACTTCCAAATCCAAATAATAGTTCTGCTAGTTACAAACACTATGATGTGCTTTCACCATATCTATTCATTTCCAAACATTTACAAACAAGCTTTTTACCAATTCTGCACAGATTAACCCTCAGCTTTCCATTCTCTGCTTTCATTCTATTTTCTGGTGATCTATATTCTAATTATTAACTCCATGAGTTTACACAATATATTTAGTTAATAATAGTACAATCATACATTATTTGTCCTTCTGTGTCTGGTTTGCTTCACTCAACATCATGTCCTCCATGTTCATCCATGCTGTTATATGCTTCATGATTTCATTTCTTCTTATAGATGCATAATATTCAATCCTGTCGTGTATATACACCACAATATATTTATCCATTCATCAGCTGATGGAAACCTGAGTTGTTTTCATCTTTTGGCAATTGTGAACGACACTGCTGTGAACATCAGTGTGCAGATGTCTGTTTGTGTAACTGCTCTCAGTTCTTCTGGATATCTACCTGCAATGGTATGCTAAATCAAACGGAAAGCCTATATTTAACTTCCTTAGGAAGTGTCAGTCACTCATAGTGGCTGTTCCATCCTACATTCCCACCAACAATGAATAAGCATTCCTATCTCTCCACTTTCTGACTTTTTAATAGTGACCATTCTAATAAGTGTGAAATGATATCTCATTGTAGTTTTGATTTGCATTGCCCTAACTGCTAGTGATGTTGAATATTTTTTCATGGTTTTTTTTTTTGGCCACTTGTATTTCGTCTTTGGACAATTGTCTTTTTAACCTTTTACCCATTTTTTAATTGGACATTTCATCTTTTTATTTTTGAATTGCATTATCTCTTTCATATCATGAATATTAAACCTTTACCAGATATGTGATATCCAAATATTTTCTCCCATTGCATAGGCTGCCTTTTCATCATATTGATAAAGTCCTTTGAAGTGCAAAAAAGTGTTTAATTTTGAAGAAGTCCATTTATCTATTTTTCTTTTGATGCTAGTGTTTTGGCTGTAAGATTTAAGGAATTACCACCTAACATAATATCTTGAAGATGTTTTCCTACATTTTCTTCTAGGAGTTTGATGGTTGTTGCTTTTATGTTTAGGTCCTTGATTCATTTTGAGTTAATTTTTGTATAAGGTGTTAGATAGGGGTCCTCTTTCTGTCTTTTGGATGTGGCTATCCAGTTCTCCCAGTACCATTTGTTGAATAGACTGTTCTGGCCTGCTGGGAGAACTTGACAGCCTTGTCAAAAATCACTTGACTATAGATTTGAGGGTCTATTTCTGAGTTCTTGATTAAGTTCCATTGGCCAATCCGCCTGTCTTAATGCCAGAACCATGTTGTTTCTGCCACTGTTGTTAAGTAATAAATGCTTTAAAGTCAGGAGGTAAGAGTCTTCCAACTTAATTCTTTTAAAGATATTTTGGCTATTCGGGGACCCCTATATTTCCAAATAAATTTGACAATTGGCTTTTCCATTTTTGCAAAAAAGACTGTTGGGACTTTTATTGGGATTGTGCTAAATCTGTAAATTAGTTCGGGTAGAACTGACATTTTAAAGGTATTTATTCTTCCAATCCATGCACATGGAATGCCCTTCCATTTATTTGTCTTCTTTATATCCTTTGTTAAGTTTATTCCTAAATATTTAATTATTTTAGTTGCTATTATAAATGGAATTTTTGAAAATTTCATCCTCAGTTTCCTCATTAGTAGTGTATAGAAACGCAATTTTGTGTGTGTGTATTAATCTTGTGTCCCACTACTTTACTAAACTCTTCTATTTTTTCTGGTAGCTTTCTTGTGGATTTTTCAAGATTTTCTAGACATGGAATCATATTATCAGCAAATAGTGAAAGTTTTACTTATTTTCTATTTATGTTCTTTATCTAGCCTAATTGCTCTAGGTAAAACTTCTAATACAATATTGAATAACAGTGCTGACAGTGGACATCCTTGTCTTGTTCCTGATTTCAGCAGGAAAGCTTTCAGCCTTTCACCATTGACTAGCTGTAGGTTTTTCATGTATCCACTTTACCGTACTGAGAAAGCTTCTTTCTATTCCTATCTGGAGTGCTTTTATCAAGAAAGAGTGCTATATTTTATCAAATGCCTTTTCTGCATCAATTGAGAGGCTCATGTGATTTTTTTCCTTCAATTTATTAATGTGATTTATTACACTAATTGATTTTCTTGTGTTGAGCCACCTTTGCATACCTGAGATAAAATCCACTTGATCATGGTGTATAACTCTTTTAATGTGCTTTTGGATTCATTTTATAAGTATTTTGCTGAGGATATGTGCATCTATATACATTAGGGATATTGGTCTATAATTTTCTTTTTTTGTAGTATCTTTATCTGGTTTTGGTCTTAGGATGATGTTGGCTTCATAGAATGAGTTGGTAGCATTATTTTCTGTCCACTTTTTTGGAAGAGCTTGAGCAAGATTGATATTATATTGTTTTTGAATGATTGGTAGAATTCATCTGTGAAGCCACCTTGTCCTGAACTTTTGATCTTTGGGAAGTTTTTGATGACTGTTTCAATCTATTCACTTGTAATTGGTGTGTTGAGGTCTTCTATTTCTTCTAGGGTCAGAGTAGGTTGCTCATATGTTTCTAGGAATTTGTCCATCTCGTCTACATTGTCTCATTTTTGGGCATACAGTTCTTCATATTATTCTCTTATAATCTCTTTTATATCTGCAGGGACAATGGTAATGACTCCCGTCTCATTACTGTTTTCAGTTATTTGTGCTTTCTCTCATTTTCTTTGTCAGTCTAGCAAAGGGTTTGTTGATTTTATTGATTTAAACTACCAAATTTCATTTTGGTTTTCTATTGTTTTTTTGTTTTTTATTTCATTTATATCTGTTGTGGTCTTTACTATTTCTTTCCTTCAGTTTGGTTTGGGATTAGCTTGCTGTTATATTTTTAGTTCCTCCAGGTGTTCAGTTAGATCTTCAATTTTAGCTCTTTTTTGTTTTTTAATATAAGTATTGAGAACTATAAATTTCTCTCTCAGCACTGCCCTTGCAGAGTTCTATCAATTTGATATATTGTGTTCCTTTTTTCCCCTTCATATCAAGATATTTACTCAATTCCCTTGGAATTTCTTCTTTGACCAACTGATCATTTAGGAGTGTGTTGTTTAAACTTCATATACTTATGATTTTCCCTTTTCCTTCTATTGTTGTTTTCTAGCTTCATTCTGTTATGATCAGAGAAAGTATTTTGTATAATTTCAGTCTTTTAAAATGTTTTGAGACCTGTCTTGTGATCCAACATATGCTTTATCTTAGAGAAGGATCCACAAGCCCTTGAAAAAAAATTTATGTCCTGCTGTTTTGGGGTGCAATGATATATAAATATCTGTTAGGTCTAGTTCACTTATCATATTATTCAAACTCTCTGTTTCTTTATTTATCTTCTGTCCAGATGTTCTACCCTACACTGAGAATGGTGTAGTGAAGATTCCAACTATTATCGTAGAGATATTTGCTAGTGTGTGCATCATGTAGCTTGGGGCACACAAGTTAAGAGCATAAATATTTATTATAATTCTTTTTCTTGGTAAATTTCTACTTTTATTAATTTATAATGACTTCTCCAACTCTTATAACAGGTTTTCATTTAAAATCTATTTTGTCCCATATTAGAATTATTACTCCAGCTCTTTTATGGTTATTATTTGCATGGAATATCTTTTACCAAACCTTCACTTTTAACTTGGTTGTGTATTTACATCTGATGTGACTCACTTGTAGATAGCATATAGGTGGCTCATGCTTTTTTTTTTTTAATCCATTCCATCTACGTCATTTAACTGGGGAGTTAAAGACATTAACATTCAATGTTATTACTGTAAAGGCCTTACTTACTTTATTCTTTTTCTCCTTTGGCTTTCCTTTGCAATATCTTACTATTGTATCTTTTTACCCTTTAATTAACCTTTCCTAATAATCTTCATTTCTACACCACTCTGTAAGATCAGGAACAAGACAAGGATGCCCAATATCACCACTCCTATTTAACATTGTCTTAGAAGTACTTGCTTGAGCACTGAGGCAAGAAAATGATATAAAAGTTATCCAAATTGGAAAAGAAGAAGCAAAAATTTCATTGTTTACAGATGACATGATCTTATACATAGAGCACCCTGAGAAACCTACAACAAAGTTTCTAAAACTTATAAAGGAGTCCAGTAACATAGCAGGCTATAAGATGAATGCTCAAAAATAAGTAGTATTTCTGTACAATAATAAAAAGTATTCTGAGGAGGTAATCAAGAAAAAAATACCATTTACAATAGTAATTAAAGGAATCAAATACCTAGGAATAAATTTAACTAAAGAGGTAAAGACTCATATGCAGAAAACTACACAACACTGTTAAAGGAAATCAAAGAAGACTTAAATAAGTGGAAGAATATTCCCTGCTAATGGATAGGAAAACTAAACATCATCAAGATGTCTATCCTACCCAAACTAATCTACATATTTAATGCAATCCCAATAAAAACCAACACTATATTTTTTAAGGAATTGGAAAAATTAACTACAAAATTTATTTGAAAGGGTAAGAGGCCCCAAATCACTAAAGACATATTGAAAAAGAAAAATGAAGTTGGAGGTATCACACTACCTGAGTTTAAAACATACTACAGGGAACCAGCTGTGGCTCAATTGGTAGGACTCTGGTTTACCACATAGGAGGCCCCAGGTTCGATTCCCAGGGCCTCCTGGATAAGGCAAGCTGCTGTGAGCAGGCAAGCCACCGCGAGAAGGCAAACTGCTGCGCGGTGAGCTGACTCAGCGGGATGCCGCAGCAGGGGGATACAAGCAGATACAGGAAAACACAAAGCAGATGAACACAGCAAGCACAAGCAGCAAGGGGGGGATATATGAATAAATAAAAATAAATCTTTTTAAAAAGGAGAGAAACATACTACAAAGTTACAGTGGTGAAAACCGCATGATATTGGCACAAGGATAGACACATTGACCAATGGAACTGAATTGAAAGTTCTAATATAAATCTTTGCATATACAATCATCTGATATTTGACAAGGCCACCAAGCCCATCCAGTTGAGAGAGAATGGCCTCTTTAACAAGTGGTGCATGGAGAACTGGATATGCATATATGCATATCCAAAAGAATGAGAGAGGAACATCATCTCACACCTTACATGAAAATCAAC
>PVKH010015639.1:0-16014 GCA_004027955.1 Chaetophractus vellerosus
CCCCAGAACCTCCAGTAGCCACTGCCTCCAAATCAATGCAGTAATTTCTTCCATTGCTAGAATCACAAGTTTATTGTAGCATATCAGTAAGTCCACTCTAGTCCATGGTTCATTCCTCAATTCTGAGGCTTCTGGGATGGTGATGTCCACTCCACCTCTAATTGAGAGGAGGCTTCGATCCCATACAGTCGATGGATGGGACTCTCTTGCTTGCAGTTGTAGGCTCTCTCGTTTCCTTGGTATGGTGGTTGTCAATCCTCATCTCCTTGTTAGTTATCCTGGGTTAGTCCAATAAACTGGAGAGTAGGTGTTGCAACTCCACTGAGGCTCAGGGCCCAGCTGGCACATGGACAGCCCAAAGATTCAAGTCTCTTGGACACACACTTACCAACTCCAGCACCAAGTATAGGTTCAAATAGAAGGGACAGATAAGCCACATGTAGGCTTATAACTGAATCCATCTTCTAGTTATTTCTAACACTCATTTTTAAATTTCTCATGTAATGACTATGGCCATTGTTTTTAAAATTTTCTTTATTGGAATAATCCTGATAATTCTAAACAGATTTCAAACCCTCTAGATCTCTTTGCATATTCCTTAGGGACAAACATGGCTCCTGGGCAGTGTGCTATTAGTATCACTCCTGCAACAGCCACTACTTGAAATTCATCAAACAGTAGAGAGTTTAGGAAACACAGACTGGTTTATCATCTCCTTTGCCTCATATTTCCTCTGGAAAGTTGATGGGGCCAAAGTCCTGCTGGCTGCTTACTTCCTGGTCTTCTCTATGGGATGGTTGCTACTCAAAGTAAGGATGGTGTATTTGTATCTCTAATATTTTGAATAATACTTGGTAAACTTGGATTGATACTTAATAATAGCTTCTGGAACAAATAAAGGGAGAAAGTGAGGTTCAGTAAACTAAAAGGACTTATGTCTTCTTTATGGGATGGTTGGCTCCTCAAAGTAAGGGATGGCTTATTTCTATCTCTAGTATTTTGAATAACACTTGGGTGGCAGTTTGGGATTATTTATGAATCACAAAGAGAGAGATTATGTTTGTAACCTAATCTGTTCCTCTGGGCATGATGCCCTTTGATTGTATTAGATTCAGTTGAGATGTCTTTGATTAAATTATGCTAAGATTAGGGCTGTGATTTGACCACTGTCAGTAGGGTGTAGCTCAGGTTGAGACCCACCCCTTTGGCCATTATAAACAGACACTCAAGAAGACACACAGAATAAGACATGGGAAGAGAGAGAACTCCATAGATGCCAGAGGAGAGAGCTTTGTCATATGACAGAAAGAAGAAGGCTCAAACAGCTAAAGCCCAGGGAGAGATGAGCCATTCGCCTGACAGTTTGCAGCTGAAGAGAGCAAAGCAGCTGACCAGCTGAGAAGGCCCATAAAGAAACAGCCCTATGCCAGAGACTAATATAGGAAGCCCTGAGAGACCAGGCAGAGATTGCCTGCCATCTTGCTTCAACACATGACAACTGACTTTGGTGAGAAAGCAACCTTGAGTTGGACTCTTTAGGGCCTTGTAATTGTAGGCTTTTACCTCAAATAAATACCCTTTTTAAAAGCCAACAGATTTCTGGTACTTTGCATTAGCAACCCTTTGGCTGACTAATACACTTGGAAAACTTGGATTGATAATAATAGATTTTGGAACAAATAAAGGGGGAAAGTGAGGTTCAGTAACTAAAATGACTTATGCAAGTCATGGGCCTGTGGGTTGAAAAGATCAGGAAGAACTCTATTTTGCATGCCTCCTAATGACGTACTCTTATCCACACAGCACTGCTGCTTAAATAAGAGGTAACTCAGGCATTTAGAGCAACAGTTAAGAGAACAGAAGGCTAAAGAAGAGAGAATAATTAGATGCATATCATTCTTCCTTCACAGAGAACTAAGGCATTGATTTGACTATGGTGAGACCTTCGAGAGTGGGGTCTTAGCAGGACACTGACTGTCCACTGTCAGCCAACTCAATAGCAAAGCTAACAATAGGATGTTGGTGAAGGCTAAACTACTTTCCTCCAATAGAAGTGGCTCCTGAATGTCTAGGGTGAGGTAATTTGAGAAGCAGGAAAGCTTTTGCTGAATGGATATGGAGGAATCATAGCACATCTCTGACTACCCCAGGCTAAGAAGAAATGTACTTCATTAGAGCAGATAAAATGTGTGTTCAGTTCATCCAGTCAAAAAAAAACACCTGCTCCTAAATGGCCATTCCGGTGAATTCCACTTATGACATGTATACCAAAGACAGAGCACAATATGCCAAAGCAAGAATTTAGAAACATAAGTAATGAGACTTTTCAGAGGATCTGCATATTTAAGTGTTTCCTCCCAACAGGCTCATAAGACATTTATATATCTACTATAAAACTGAGCACTTTAACTTCTGGGAAGCAGGCTTCACTTTCATTGCCCCAGTTTCAGCCAATATTTGCTGCTTACTTTCCTTTCACTGAATTTTACTCTATTGTTATAACGATATAATATATTTTATTGCCTCTGAACATCTCCAAGGAAAACCTATTTTAGTGCCCAAATAAGTGCTGGCATGCTTTAAAGAGGTCTTTTCAAAAATCCTCACAGAGTCCATGGGTCATATAAGTGACAGTGTTACTAAGGAAGATAAAAGAGAGCTCAAAGTAAACCATTATTCCTTGCTTTCTACCCAATTAAATTAAAGCCAACAAATGGCCTAAACCCCAGTGAAATGAGAGTTACAGATTTTATCTCATGTCCATGAAAAATGAAACTTTTGAGAAACCTTTGTATTTCAACTCTTGCACAATGAAATCATATCTTCAAACCTGGTACACCTGGTCCTATTTTCTTCCAAAATCCAATCCCCCATCAATTCTTTATTCGTGTAATAATCAGTTATAATTTAAAGTCACTGACAACTAGAAATTCTGAGCAATTGCTCTTATCATTCCTGCTTCAACATAAGATACAATATCTCAACTTTGTGTAAAAATTATAGAAAAGGCAAAAACCACACGAAAACTACTTCATAAAATAGATACAATAAAGGTTCAGGCACAGGGAGAATTAAATTGCTTTTTCTTGTGTTCCATAGGTACTCTTGCCATTTGTACCACTTGAGGGTATGGGAAAATTATATTTTAAAAATAATTATGCAATAAAACTCAGCTCCTTCCTATACCTAAGAGGTGTAGTTAGGATACTAAGCATACTGCCAAAGAAACATCAGTGAAATAAAAACAAATGTACAAAAGTCACTATTTCTTCCTGCTTGTTTAGAAGAACTGATAGCTCTCATGCTGTAAATCTATTATTGCCAATGATTAAAATGCATCCCTGGGAGTGTATGGATTGTAATCTGTGTAAAATGAAATAAATATTATGCTTATTAAGCACTGCCATGAGCCTTAGCATCCATGGTTGGGGTATTCATTTTAAATGAACTATTTTGAAACACTGCCGACGAAACTCATAATTTAAGTAAGCAAGATTCAGAATTGCCAGAATAGCTATGTGGGCCATGCCAAATTCTTTTAGCAAATAACACACATTACTCAGTTTATATCAGAGCTCTCCTACTGGATACATCCAACCATCTAAACATATGAGTAAATGACATTCTCAAATGCTTTCCGTGGATCCACATGTACTTTCCTTGTATTACCTAGGTAATCCAGTCAAGCCAGGGGATCTTTATTCCCAAATCCAAATGATATTTAACCATTTTTAAATCCAATTTTGTTTGTCTCATCAGATCAAACTATCCCTAAAATAGAACATCACTTAGCCCAAATGTTCAGTATTTTAGCTTTTTTAAAGCAATGCATATTGCAAATAGAGGTTAACAATGACTTAAGTTGGCCTCTACAAATTACTTCAAGTGAGAACGTCTACCTCAAAACCCCATTCCTCATGTGGAAATTCGGAAATACACACATTCCTTGGTTTTGGTGATATGAAATGTGGACACTTACACTGGTTGAACTAATTAAATATGTGATTAGAAATATATGGCCAGCGTAACAAGTCCTTCTTTCAATACCTGTGATAGATGTAATTAATCACCAAACTCTATTGAATTTAGGCTTGGCCCCTTGATCTTCATAACACAGCCTAAGCAGGCATTCCAGGCAGTCAGGACCAATAGTTTGGAATTGGTACTTGTAATCCCCGTTTTCGTTCCTTTCTCTTATTCTTGGAGGAAATTTGAGATTCAATAAGGAGAAGGAATTTCCCTTTGCCACAAACCTAGTTAATGCCAGAGCCCTTAAGATTGTCTTTATGGTAAATCCTTTTATGAGAAAGGAATGCAAGTTCCTTATCCATTATTGGAATGAGTAGCAAAGATGAGTTGGGGTTGATTGGTACTCAGCTGTGGATGAAAGGAGGCTGGTCCTGCTCTATGGAGGAGAAGGAGCAAAGAATCAGGGTGCAAATGCTCCTGGCATCTCTGCCTGGGTGTCAGGAGTGTATGAGACACATGGAAGCCGAGGCCTACTCCTTCCTCAAGGCCCAACTCACTTTTTACTTTCTCATTGAAATCTTTTCTTACCCTATGGACTTCTCCAAAATCAGAGGTAATCTCCTTTGCTCTGAATTCCTGCAGTCTTTTACCTGTCCTCTTCTGGAGGACAAATTAGCATTGTTTTATCCCTCCTCTACTAGATTGTGGATTAGTTAAAAGCATTAGGCTATTCTTATTTATCTTTGAATTTATGCTAACCCCTTATCATAGTGCCTTATCCATAGAAGGTATTCAATAAATGTTTATAGTGCAATGGCATAGACCTAAAGATAGAAAGAGGCAGGGCTAGGAGCAGAAATGTCATGTTCAGATTTGACCATTTTTTTCTTTCTTTTTTTTTTTGGTGAGTGCCATTGAGTCCTTTAGTAGGAATCCATTTCAGCTTAAAATGAGAGTTGAAAAATATTAAATTTTAATATTTGTATTTGGAAACAAAGGGATTTGAGGTTTGTATGTGCTATACGCAAAAGTGAAAGCATTGCAATTGAACTTTAAGTGGTTATAGATATAGACATAGGTGGAATTCCCCAGTCCCAGTCCAAAAAAAAAAACCACCAAAAAACAAAACACCTTAAAGTCAATATTCATTTATTTTTACAGGTATTGGCTTTTCCCCCCAATAATTACAGTTTTAGGAAAGATATTTATTTAATATGTTTTCAATGTAAAACATAAAAAGTTGAGCCTCTCTTTCTATTTTCCTTTTCATTCAGTGTCCTTCCAGGAACAATGACATTTTCAAAGGAGATAAGATGAACTCTGTGATTTAGTGATAGCTTGCTTATATGTAACTTAGAAATTCTCAAGATGCATGATGAGGTACCTGGGGCATGATCAGGGATATTCCTTCAGGAAAATTCATGTTAGCGAGGAGAGTGTTGCATTTTGAAGACACAAGAAAAAGAAAGTCACTATTAACCTGAATACTTTGGATGTTAAAATACATGCATTAATATAACCACATTCTAAACCAAGCAAATACATTTTATATTTCAGTGCATTTAAAAAATAAACATGAATTAAATGAAACTGAACAGATACTTGATAGCCCGTTTGTGCTAAGTTTATGAGACACTGATCTGCTTTCAAGAGTTAAGCTAATAATATGCTAATAGCGGAGAGTCTACCAGACTACAATAGTTAAATATCATTCATTAGATACCTTCATTCATATCTCAGGTCTAATTGCAATCACATTTTTCTATCATTCTAGATTTCCTCACCACATGGACTTGGAAGTTAAATTGACTTGGATCCAATCTCGGCTCAACCATTAACTAGCCTTTAATGGCATTGGGTTACTCAGACTTCCAAGGTGTAGACTGGGATAATAAATAATGAGGATGCCTTGACTTGAGTGTGTTATTGTTAAAATTATGTGAGGCAATGCCTGTGAAATGCTTAGCATGGTTCCTGGCACATGGTAAGTGCTCAATTAATGTCTGTTTTTATTGCTGTTATCACTAATAATAATGACCTCTGCTAGAAAATTCAAATAGTTTTAATTACCCATTAAATTCCAAATTATTAGATTCTCGAGTGTGTAATTGTTACAAATCAGAATATCACAATTGGGATAAGAAATATAATTTCCTGGAAAGACTCAACCAAAAGTAAACTGTTAATTGTCAATTAAATACACCTACATTTAAACTTGCACATGAAATAAATTTGTTGAGTAAATACAACTTTCAAGTTAATCCAATTACTTTGGCATTTTGAATGTCCTCAATTATTTTAAGTGAAGTAAAACTATCTCTAAATCAATCTCCCATGTGAGGGAACTGATTCAATGATGACTCAAGGGGAAATATAGCATTGCTCCTCACCACAATTAGACATTTTAATATATTTAATTTAAGGACAATTAGTCTACACTCAACTGATTTTACACAATCTGAGACTCCTCTGAGATAGCAAAAATATAGACAAGAAGAATGACCTTTATTTTTCACAGTGAGAAACAGTACACCCTAAAATATTAAGACGTGTCAAATATTAGGGGGAAAATGAGCTTAAAGTTCTCATTCATACATAATCTGAGGGAGAGTATTATGAGACCACTGTTTCTTCATTTCTTCAGTAAAACTGACAAAATAAAAGGAAGCATTTACCTTAACTTATTTTCTTAAATTGTAATAAACAGCTCCTGACATTGGCACTTTAAAATTATACAGTGAAGGCTACAGAAAAATTATAAACTCTCTTTCCAGTGTGTACCTCACTGTGGTATGCTTCGGGTGATAACATATAAAGGACAGGTGAGATACTCTTTTGTCCTATCTGTATTTTTCCTTTTTTTCTTGAAAGACTGAATGTGTGGTGCCATCAAGATCTGGTTTATAATTTAATTGAGCTGAGGTTTACACTCATAACTAAACAATAAAGTTAAAGTAATGAGTTTCAATCACAGGACTGTAGCACATAGTTTAATTTACATAGATAATTAAAATCACCACCCCTACTGTCCTTTCTTTGTACTTGGTGCTGTACTAGCAAGAAAGCTCTATATTACCAGTTTCTCTTTTCCATTAAAGGAAGACACAGGCTAGGAAAGGGGTGTGTAGAGCCATTTTGATGTAACTTACCCACTCCCTTCCAAAGTCGAAGGAATGTGCTTGTGGGCTGCAACAGGGAATACTACTTCGGTCTTTATGTCTGTTAAAACTTTTCCTCGCCTTCAGTGGGACTTCCTTGGTAAACCTGAGTTGCATATCTTTATCTGCTGAGTCACAGAACCCTTTCCGTGGGCAGTAATTTCTCATTTCACTAATCATTTGCAAACTATTATTTAACTGTCAGATCCCCATAGTGGAGTGACAAGTTCTAATTTTATACCAGAAGGAAAAATAAAATCTATAGAGAAAGAACTTTCATGCATTTCACTAAAAACAAAAACACAACACAACAAAACAAAACAAAAAAACCATTTTCAGATATCATAATCACTACTATGGTGATTGTTATTTATTGGCGAATCACTTCACGAATCCATCCACAGCATCTTGGCGCTTGTTTTATTTTTTTCTTTTAGTTTTCCTTGAGCTCTGCCAAGGGACTTAGACCTTAGCAACCTGATGTTATGTGACAGGGTTGAAGGGGAAGCCATTATTACTCATGACACTACTGCCACCATTTGCATGCTATCACTTGGGCCAGGCCAGAGACGTGATACCTACCTGCACTGAAGGTACATGGCAGTGACAGGTGCTGAGAGCATTGCAGCAATCCTTGTCCTGGTTTTTACAGAGGTTGGGAATTTTATTCAAGAGATGTATACCCTACCACATATTTCTAGGTATCTTTGCTGGATCACATTGTCCTTTTAATATTTTATTATACCTACCATACTTTTGATACTGGGAAATTGCTAGTAAAAATGAGAAATCCTATATTTTTAATGAGGAGCAACACATAGAATTGATTCTATATCCTACGACCGATGGGATGCTTATCCTAAAAAATTAAATAACTAAAATTACTTGGGGAGAATACAGTTCAAGGATATGATGGAATTAACAATAATTTTTTCATTTAATTTCTTGAGAGGTAGATACTATTCTGTGTATCTGAAAGGAAAGCATACATAACAAGATCACAATTAGTTTAGCGTTAGAAAGTTGATAGTTGAGTTCTTGTATTTAAGGACAACATACAGATATCCAATTACAACTTAAAAAACGCTTCTGGCAATTTTTTTTGCTTTAGTAATATGTATTAGGTATTAACTGACATTTTGCATTAGAAAAGTAGTTTAAGGCTGATTACTAATTACATAAGTAGAGATAGAACTTTCACAAACAAATTGGGATTTATTTACTTTAGATATGTGTAAAAAATAGGCTCAGGAAGATACTTCTCAAACCCAGAAACTCACGTGTAGAAATATCTTCAAATACTATGCAGCAAATACTTTGATGTGCCATTTACAAACGAACATAAAAAACAATCATTTGTATTCTGCGAGTAGAAATTAAAGAAGAATTCAATGATGGAAACTGTTAAACTAATAGTTTTAAAGAGTTATTTTTTTTCCCACACTCCCTTTAAAAATGGGATTGGGTACCAGGAAATGGAAGAGAACGTGAGCAACTCTTAGGCATCATTATACCAAATGAATTCTATGCCACCAAATCTGACTCCATTGCTGAGTCTTATTTACTAAAAATAGCCTTAAATATAACTTCAGATATCAGCATATTTGTAACTGGAGGATACCAAATTATTTTCCTTTTATGAAAAAATATTGATATGTGCTTTCTGGTTGTTTTTTTTTCCCCCAGCCTGGATTGAAAACCAACTTTAACAAAGTTAGATGTTAAAAGCAGTTCTCTCCATGGTAAAGCATAGCAAAGCATCTTAGAAGAATCATAAAAGTGTCTGTGAATAGGCAAAAGGAGTAAGGACAGTTGCATAAAATTACTTGCATGTTTCTCACTGTTCTGACCATACAGTAGTCAATATTCAGTTATCGCATGGATTCTGAAAAGCTTTACAAGAGTGTCCATGTGAAATACTATATGCTACCTATAAACATGGATATACAAAAAGCGAGCACATTTTCTAAAAGGTAACTCATATCAGAACAAGTCACTGTCATGCTGTTATTTCTGTCTGGAATGCTCTTCTTTTTACTCACCCCCTGGTTAATTCCTACTCATGTTTTAGGCCTGAGCTTCAATAGTAATTCCTTAAAACAGATTTT
This sequence comes from Chaetophractus vellerosus, assembly GCA_004027955.1. Taxonomy (NCBI): domain Eukaryota; kingdom Metazoa; phylum Chordata; class Mammalia; order Cingulata; family Chlamyphoridae; genus Chaetophractus; species Chaetophractus vellerosus. Next base: position 9,236 of record PVKH010015639.1, read on the forward strand.
CCTTGTCCAAGGTCATCAAGATTATGACCTCCTTAATACTTTCTCATCACTTCCTTCATTTTCCTTTACAGAACCTGTCAAAACTAAATATCACACATTTTATAAGGTTTTTTGATTCATGTCTGCCTTTCCATGAAGGCAAAGTCCGTTTCTATTGTATGTCTTGCTCTAACCCCTTAGAAAATGAGTGTTTTCTGAAAGAATGAATGCATGCCCGGGTTTTAACACTATATAAAACTTCCTAACTCTATATAAATTGGTTTTTTTTCTTTTAAGGAACAAATTTTTTTCTGCATTTTCATTTCCCTTCCTATTTCAATTTTCTACTGTCCAATAACAAAGGTTGAGTTGACAAAGCAATCCCTTTCACTGTGGACATAGGCATCCCTTGTTCTTTGGGGGTCTCTATGCTTTAACTTTTTAACTCTAGATGATTAAGTGAGGGATAAGACCATCCCATATGGTCCTTTTCTTGTGTGGAGCCTCAAAAATAATATGAATGATAGAATAAGGGCAGGGATGTTATAAACATGTTTTGCTTTTGACTAATTTGCACATGTTAAAGATTTGATGTAACTAATAATTCATCAGTCTTTTCCACATGCAAACCAAAAAATGATATCAGTTTGAATATCAAACATAATGACACTAAAGCAACTTTCAATCATCACTAAGAAAATGATAACATCAGTTTGAAAATCAAACATAATGATACTAAGGCAGTGTTCAATCATCCATGCTAATGGAATTGAGACAATCCATCCCCACCAATAAACAAAAAGCCTCCCTTTACCCCAATTAATTTTCTTCTTTAACCCCATTCTAAGATCTGTTAACAGTTGGAAAGAGCACAACTACCTCTTCCTGTTTTGCCTCTGCCCAGCCCCTTTGAATGGTGGTAACTAAAAGTGCCCTCATGACAATTCAGAAAAAGGAGAAGAGGAGGAGGAGGAGGAGGAGTGGAGAACTCAGAAGGAGAATCATATTATTCCCTTAATATTCCATGGGGAATTATATTTAGGGAGAAATTCTGAACTAACTAGCAGAGGCTTGCCAATAACAGGAAAGATAAAGCAATGGTAATAATTCTGGCTAAAAAACAGACAACTGATCTCCATCCTATTTAGAGGCATAACAAAGTTCAGTGGAGTTGTCAGACTTTCATGTACACAGTCTCCATCCTCACAGCTAACCAGTTCTTCATGGTCGTCCACCTCCAAGTGGTTAAAGCAGCATTTCTTTCAGTGAGATGCATGTAATTTTTCATTATATGGTTTCAAATCAAGCTCCAGTCTTGGAAAACAGAAACAGAAAATCAACATTATGAAGTATTATAGATTTTGCATGTCTAAACAGCTGTGATGAATTAGTCACAGTTACAATGAACTGTAGGAAAAATCTACAGGCAATATATTGCTTTTGCAAGTTTTATATTAAAGTAAAAGAAAACCCTCAAGTAATATTATATAATAAATTATTGTAACAGTGGTTGGCAGTGGGAGTAATTTAAATAAGATTAATTTAACAGCCTTTAAATATCAATAAGTAATAAATATCTTCATGCATGGGGGTCCACATTTCACTTTATTTAGAAATAATGAATAATGCCAGTTGCCTAATATAACCCTAATAACAGAATAGTAACACCCTGCACTTTAACAATTTTCATTAGAAATCAAGTTTTGCTACCATTTGACATTAGGCATGCAAAAGATGAGATCTATGAAGAAGCTCCAAAATTGAGGGATTGTGGGAATTTGGCAGAGCAGGAAGCTTCAGGAACCAGTCCCTCCACCAGAACAACTAATAAACAAGCAGGAACTATCTGAACTATTTCAAAACTCCAGAGTCCAGTAGAACACTGTACAGCATCCAGGGATGAATAGGAAGAAGAGACTGGTAAATTACAGTAAATACCAATAATTTGCTCTCTTTAAGAGGCAGTGACCACTGTCTAGGCCCTGCTCTCACAGCAGGCAGCAGTAGAGTCCATCCCCTGGTATAAATTGCTGGTGCCAGAGAAAGGCATAAAAGTCCACTTCACCAAGATTGGGGGATGGGGTGGGGAACTGGTCTATTACTGATAGCTGATCACCAACTATAGGTTTTGATTAGCAACTTTGGATAGCTGGGGGCCTGGCTTTGAAGGTGGCCCTTGTTCCAACTTGCTCTGGACAAAGGTGGTAGAGGAGACTTTAAGACATATGATTCCTCAGAGCTGTGGAGGAGAGTTGAAGGGCTGCTTTGGCTGCAGGGCTCAAAGTGAAAAAGGCTCAGCATTGAAATACAGTGGAAGCAGCTCCTGGCAGACTTCCTGGCCTTCCCTCATCCCCACCCCAGGACAGTACTTACCCTGCTAGAACTTCCTTTTGTGTCTCTGGTCTTGTTCTGGCTAGGAAAGACTGAATGGGAAACTCCTCTCCAGAATGCTTACCCCGCCCCCCACCATTTGCTCTCTAAACAAAAGCAGCTAGAGACAACAGAAGCAGTTTAAGAAACAATTGAGGGGAATGGCCTTGAGCAAAGGCTTACCTGCTTTAAATGGTACAGTAGAAGACCTGGAAGAAAGAGAAGATCTGTTTCCAGGGAAGTAGAGGGGACATTCAAACTCTTGTAAACAGGCCACTAGTGAGCAATGGCCAAGTACAAGAAAAGACAGTGAGGATCCCACACTTTGCATTTGCCTTGGGATGACCTACCTGATAGGAGAGCTGAACTCTGATGGAGGGCTGAACTCTGATGGAGGGCTGAACTCTGATGGAGAGCACCAGCCAAGGCAATGTCAATTTGCAAAGATGGTGAAAGGTGTTTTTTGCTTATATTTGTTTGGTTTTGTTAGCGCCTGCCACTCAAGAAAATCTCTGTCATATCACCAGTTGGTTTTAAACTTAAGAAATGGACATTTCAGGGAATAATCCCAGAGTTGACATTTTAAAATATTAAAATGTAAAGCATGCAAAGAAAAATGAAAAGACAAACAGAAAAACAGGAAATGATGGTCTATCCAATAGGAAGAGGATAAAAATCCAGACAACATCAATGAAGAACACCAAATAGTGGACATAACAAAGATGTTTCAAAAGCTCAATGAGATGAAGGAAAATACAGAGAAATAAATGACAGATATCGAGAAAGCAATGAATAAACAATATGAGAATCTAAATAAAGAGATAGAAATTTTCAAAAGGAATCAAACAGAACTACTGGAGTTAAAGTCCACAATAACTGAAATGAAAAATTCCCAGGAGGGTTTCAACAGCAGATTGGAACTGGCAGAAGAAAGAATCAGCAAACTAGAAGACAAGAAAATTAAAATGAGCTAAGCTGAGGAACAGACAGAAAAAAAGAGCTACAAAAAGCAAAATTAGGGCCCGGCTAGATAGCTCAGTGGATAAAGAGTGCGCTGGGGTACCACCTGGGAGGCCCTGGGTTCGGTTCCCGGGGACCTCTCTGAGCGGGCAGACGGCCTTGAGAAAGGCAAGCCGCCATGGGCAAGCCAGAGCCGCCATGGGCAAGGCAAGAAGCCGCCACCGGCAGGGCGGAGCCCCCACGGGCATGGCAAAGTCACCCATGAAAAGCAGAGCTGCTGCCTGCAAACCGAGGTGGAAGCCAGCAGTCCGCAAAAACATGGAGGACTGCTGCCCGCAAAACATGGAGCAGAGCCGCCCGTGAAAATGGAATGGAGCCACCCTCGAACAGAGCGAGCCGCCGCCGCGGAGGGCCGACCTCGGTGCGTCGCCGCAAAGACGGGGGGAGACAAGTAGAAGACATAGAAAGACACAGAAGAAAGGACACACAGCAAAAGCAAGCAGAAAGGGGGGGGGAGATGTAATAAATAAAAAAAATAATAAAAAAATAATAAAAAATAAACCTTTAAAAAAAAAAAAGCAAAATTATAGCCTAAGAGCACTCAGGGACACCAGCAAACATACCAATATACGCCTTATGGGAACGCCAGGAGGAAAAGAAAGAGAGAAAGGTACAGAAGAAATAACAGAAAACTTCCCCAACTTAGCAAAAGACATGAATCTGTGCATCCAAGAATCTCAGAGAACACCAAATAGGAAAGAATGGAAGAAAAATATGCCCTGTCACATACTACAAAGAAAAGGAGAGAGTTCTGGAGTTCTAAAAGCTGCAAGAGAGACACACCCTGTTATATACAAGGGTGTCCCGGTTAGATTAAGTGCTTTCTCATTAGAAACAATGGACACAAGTAGGCAGTGGGTTGAAATATTTAAAGTGCTAAAAGAGAACAATTTCCAACCAAGAACTTAATATCTGGCAAAACATTCTTTCAAAAATATGGACGAGATTAGGACATTCCCAGGTTTAAAAAAAAAAAAAAAAGCTGAGGGTGTTTATCACTGCTAGAAACTACCTACAAGCAATGTTAACAGTGGTCCTTCAGACTGAAAGCTGAGGACACTAAACAGTGGTTTATAGCAGCATAAAGTAATTAAGACCTCTAGTAAATTTTGAAATTTTGGGTAATTAAAAATGCCAGAATTATTGTATTGAATTTTTTTGGGTATGCGATTCTACTTCTTATCCCCTACAGATGCTAAAATACAAATGCATAAAAGGTAATTATGGTTTTGGACATACATTGTATGAAGATATAACTGGTAACAATTACAAAAAAAGTGGAGGGACAGAGGGATATAGGAACAGTGTGTGTGTATGCTCTTAAAGTCAACGTGGTATCAAATCAAATATGATTGTTATATATTTAAGGATGGTAAAATTTAACCCTATGGTAACCACAAGGAATATATATGAAAAATATATTCATGTAGAAATGAGAAGGGACTCAATATGGTACAATTTTTAAAAATCTAATAAAAATGAAAGTAGGCATTAATGGAAGAATTGAGGGACAAAAAGCTATAACTTAGAGGGCTAAATATAACAAAATGGCAGAAGAAAGTACTGCATTATCAGTTGTGACTTTAAATGTAAATGGATTAAACTCTTCAGCAAAAGACAAAGATTGGCAGAATGACCTAAAAGCACAACCCAATTATATGCTGTCTACAAGAGACATACCTTAAGTTCCAAGACATATGTAGGTTGAAAGCAAAAGGATGACTCTCTCTCTATATATATATACATATATACACATCATGCAACTATTAAACTAAAGAGAGCTGGAGTAGTTATACTAACATCAGAAAATACAGACTTTCAGTCAAAAACTGCTACAAAAGACAAAGATGGTCATTTATACTGATAAAGTAGTCAATTCAACAAGAAGACATAACAATTACAACTATAAATGTAACTAACAGCAGAACTCTAAAATATATTAAACAAATACTGACAGATTAGAAGGGAGATATAGACAGTTTCATATTAATAATAGGATATTTTCATGTATCACCCTCAATGACAGATACAACATCTAGACAGAAGATCATTAAATAAGGAAATAGAAGATTTTAATGTTACTCTAAACTAATGAGACCTAACAGACATATATAGAATAACTGACCCAACAACAAGAATACACATTTTTTCTTGAGTGCACATGGATCAATCCTCGGAATAGACCATATATCTTAGGTCACAAAACAGGTCTCATAAATTGAAAAATATTGACATCACACAATGAAGCTAGAAATCCATGAGAGGGAGAAATGGAAAAGACACAAATATTGAAGTTAAACATTGAACTCTTATACAAGCATTGGGTTAAAGAAGAAATCACAAGACAAATTAGGAAATATCTTGAAGCAAATGAAAATAAATATACAATATAACAAAATTTATGGATACAGCAAAAGCAGGGCTGAGAGGGAAATTTATAGCTTTAAATGCTTACATTACAAAAGAAGAAAGAGTTCAAATCATAGACCTAATTCAAAACTGTAAGAACTAGAAAAAGAAGAGCAAAGTAAACCCAAAGCAAGCAGAAGGAATGGTATAACAGAGATTAGAACAAAGATAAATGAAACAGAAAATTAAAAAAAATAAAATCAACAAAACCAAGTCAGTTATTTCAAAAGTTCAATAAAACTGATAAATCTTTAGCTAAACTAATGAATAAAAGAGATGGGACACAAATGACTAAAGTCAGAAATGAAAACATTACTGCTGACTCAACTGAAATAAAAAGGACGATTAGAGGATACTATGTACAACCACATGCTAACTAATTAAGATAACCTAGATGAATTGGACACATTCCTAGAAACAAATTATCTACATTGACTCAAGAAGAAATAGAATATCTCAATAAACCAATAACTAGTAAAGAGATTGAATCAGCAATCAAAAAAAAACCCCAATAAAGAAAAACCCAGGATTGGATGGCTTCATAAGGGAATTTCACCAAAAATTGACACAAATCATGCTCAAACATTTCCAAAAAATTGAAGAGGAAGGAACGCTCCCCTCTTTATTTTATGAGGCCAACATTACGCACTTACCAAAGCCACACAGATACCACAAGAAAAGAAAAATTATAGCCCGATATCTCTAATGAATATAGATGCTAAAATCCTCATCAAAATATCTCTTATGACTGTAACAGCACATTAAAATTATACATCATGATCAAGTGAGATTTATTGCAGGATATGCCAGGGTGGTTCAACATAAATTCACTTAATATAATACACCATACTAACAGGATGAAGGAAAGAAAACACACAACAACACATGATCATCTCAACTGACACAGGCATTTGACAAAATCCAGCATACTTGATAAAACATTTAGAAAACTAGGAATAGAAAGAAATTTCCTCAACTTGGTAAAGGGCATATATTAAAAG
>PVKH010015640.1:0-16015 GCA_004027955.1 Chaetophractus vellerosus
ATAAAAATAGATGTACTTGTTCATAACCCTTAACCCAAAGGCAGACCAAGGGGACAGTAGATGGTGAGGACATTATGGCAATGGCATTACAGACGGAAGGAAGGCTAGAGATAGGACTTGCTAAAGAGATGGCATGGTATGGATAAGGGTGAACACAGCGTCTGGGTTGATTCCTAGGTTTCTGGCCTGGCTTACTGGGTGTAACATGATGCTATTCATTGAAAAGGAGACTACTACTAGGGAGCTGAAGTGGCTCAAGTGACTGAGTGCCTTTCTCCCACATTGGAGGTCCCAGGATCGGTTCCCGGTGCCTCCTAAAGAGAAGACGAGAAGACAAGCAGACACAGAGAGCACACAGCAAGTGGACACGGAGAGCAGACAGCAAGCCCAAAACAACAAGGCAGGGGTGGGGAATCAATCAATAAATAATAAAATCTATTTTTAAAAAAAGAAAAGATGAATACTGGAGGGAGAGGAGTTTGGGAAACTGGCAGGGAGAGAATGATATATTCAGTTTGATATTGAGGTGCTTAAGAGATAGCTAAATGGAACTGTCCTGTATGCTGAAGGATATTAATATGGCATTCAGTAAGCTCAAGATACAGACTGAATATGAGTGTACAAGTGGTTAACGAAATCCTGGAATGGATGAAGTTAACCTGGATGCAAGTTAAAGGCAAAGCCCTGGGGGAATTCCAACATTTAAGAGAAGAGGCATAAAAACAATTTTGCAAAAGCACTGGAGATATGTATAGTCACTCTCTGATAAAATGAAGTTTCCCTGGTACCTTGTCATTGCTCATATAAATTTATCAAAGTTCACTACCTTTTACTCTTACACCCACACCTCCCACACCCCAATTAACTAAAGCAATTATATTACATAATCTGCTCATCCTGGGGCAATTTTTAAGATGGAGACTTTTTAAAGCCGAATAAATTATTTCAAATCACCTTTTAAACAAGGATCTATAGATTGTTTAGCAAATCTGTCTTTTAAAAATACCACTTTGAAGCAAAGATATTTTATTCCCATTGACGGTCCATAAAAGCTTTTGAGCACCAAATTCTAAATCTCCAAATGTAGGATTAAAATTTTTGATGCTGAAAGATTCCAGGAAACAGCAGCATTTCTGCACGCTACAGTAAAATGAAGGTAGGAGGGACACGTCTGCCACACTTTATATTATAATTAAATCATTTTGTACTGACATGGCTTTAGTTTTCGGGAGAATGTTTGTGGGGATTTTTAATCAGATAAAAATCGGGCTGCTGTTTTCTCTATGCTAATTAACATAGTTGACATTTAGCCAGATCTGCCCTGGACACAGCAGGGGATGTACAGTTTGTCCTGATTCTGTGGGAAATGAAAAAATGCAGTACTTGGCACACACACAAAAATATGTGAACCCAAAAAAATGTTGTCAAATATAACAAGTCAAATAAAGTAAATTGATTTACTGAAGGGCAGTCTATGCTTTCGAGAGAACAAAGCAGGATGGAAGACTCTCCAGACTACTAAAAAGCATTAGAGACCTTGAGGTTAGCTATTAATACTAGATGTTAATAAACATATTTAGCTGAAGACATTACGCTACAGCTCAATTAAATATGCAATTCTTCTTAATGTGGGTTTAAGAAAGGAACAGGTAGTGGCTCATATACAGCATATAAAGATGATAAAGCTTTTTAGCACAGAAAAGCTGCTTAGATGTCATCGAGACCGATTCCTTCATTTCCAGATGAGGAAAATTGGTCCCAGAGCTGTTAAATTACTCTCATGAAGTCACATTGTTACATTGTCCTCTCAGAACTTGTGGCATAGACCTTTTTGCTCATGGACTGAAAACTTTCTGGGAACATCAAAGCTATAATAACATTTCAAATAACAAGACAGCTTGAAGAATAGTTCTTCCTAGTTCCATTAGAGTTCTGGCTAACTAATGGTTTGAAAGAAAAGTGGTTTTATATTTAAACCTTCTCACAAATTTATCTAAGGTGTCTTAGTGCATAGCCCTACCTTTTTAAGTTCTAGGTTGAAACATGATATTGCTGATATTGGATAATTTTTTTACCCATAAAAATAGCAAATTTCGTGTGGCTTCCTAAAATATGAAAGTAAACTGAATCAAATATTTGAATAACTTGTAGTACCTCAAGTTCATCACTCCAAGGACTATTTTATGTTGCTTAGTATTATGGCTCCAGATACAGATGTTTTGGGTGACGATGTAGAAAATATTCTGACTACAGAAATACCCTGAGGAAGCGGATGTGGCTCAAGCGATTGGGCTACCATACAAGAGGTCCAGGGTTCGAGTCCCAGGGCCTCCTGGTAAAGGCAAGCTGGCCTTTGCGGAGAGCTGGTGCATGCGGAGTGCTGGCCCGTGCAGGGAGCTGGCAGAGCAAGATGACACAACAAAAAGAGACACAGAGGAGTGACAATAAAAGATGCAGCAGACCAGGTTGCTGAGGTGACGCAAGAGATTGAGCACCTCTCTTCCACTCCGGAAGGTCCCAGGATCGGTTCCCGGTGTTGCCTAAAGAGAAGAAAGCAGACACAGAAGAATACACGGCAAGTGGACAAAGAGAACAGACAGCGAGTGCAAAAACAAGGGGTGGGGTAAGAATAAATAAATAAATCTTTAAAAAATAACAAAATAAAATAAAAACCTGAAAACTTAGGGACTTGTCCTAGCCAGCCTCCAAGGTAACTTAACGATCCTCACCTCCTGAAATTCATTCCATTGTATAATCCCCTCCCATGCTGAGGACCGACCTGTGCAGCCAATCAAAGGAATGATGGTGTGTGGCTTCCGAGGCTAGGTCAGAGAAGATATTGCATCTCCCGCTTTGCTTTCTCTTGGCTCACTTACTCTGGCAGAAGGCAGTCACCGTGTCACGAGAACACTCACGCAGCCCAATGGCGGGGTCCACGTGGCAAAGAGCTCAGACCTCCTGCCAGCAGCCTGCACTAACTTGCCAGCCTTGTGAGTAAGCCATCTTGGAAACAGAGCCTCCAGCGCCAGTCAAGCCTTCAGAAGCCCCAACCAACATCTTGACTCCAACCTCATGAGAGTCCCTGAGCCAGAACCACAGATTACAACAAACCTCCTGGCTTAAAACAATAGAAATTTATTCTCTCACAGTTCTGGAGGCCACAAGTCTGAAATCAAGGTGTTGGTGGGACCATGCTCCCTCCAAAGTTTCGTGGGAAGAATCCTTCCTTGCCTCTTCTAGCTGCTGGTGGCTCCAGGTGTTTCTTGGCTTGTGACCAATACACAATTCCAATCTCCTCCTCCATCTTCACATAGTCATCTTCTCTTTTCCATGTGTCTTTCTTCTCTGTGTCCCTCATAAAGACATTTTTCATTGGACTTAGGCCCAAACAGATAATCTAGGAGAATCTCATGTCAAGATTCTTTTTTTAAAATAATATTTTTTAAAAATCTTTTAATGAATTTATTTATTATATCCCCCACACACACACCCCCGAGATGGCTCCCTCATCTGTTTGCCCATTATTTTTTGCTCATTATTTGTTTTTCCTTTAGGAGACACTGGGAACTGAACCCTGGACTTCCCATATGGAAGGCAGGCACTTAGCTGCTTGAGCCATATCCACTCCTTCACACCAAGATTCTTAACTTAATTAGAACTGTAAAAACTCTTTTCCAAATAAAGTTACATTCACAGCTACCAGTCACGGATGTATCTTTTGGGGAGCCATCACTCAACCCACTATACCACATAGGAGATTTTTTTTTTTCATAATTTGCCCAAGTCATGAAGAAAATAATAAAAATAATAAAAGATCTGGTTAATTGAGGACTCCAGTGAATGACTTTAGTTACTTAAGGCTCTATCTTTTTTCATGAATAGCAGTCAGGAGGCCTGGGATCTAGCCTCCGCTGGTTTTATGACCTTGGCAAGAAACTTCACTTCTATGACTCCTTGCAGGGAGAGAGCCCTTCCCCCAGCCTCTGCTTTCCACACGGAATAACCTCTCTCTTTGTCCCTCTGGCCTCTCCTTGTCCCCACACTCACTCTTCCTAGATGAGAAGGGATTTACCTGATTGGTGAGTTTAGGAAAAAGAAATAGACATGCCTGGCTAGGGCCTGGACTGGTGTGAGGCAAGCGATGAAACTGGGGCATGAAATTCAAGGAGGCATTCATCTTCAAGACCGTGATGCAGGCACTTGCACGACCCTCAGAGTGAGAGTCTCCTTAAATTTTTGTGCCCTAGGCATGCACCTCACTTGCCCTGTCCTAGTTCCAGCCAAGTACTTAGCCTTTCGCCTGGTAGGATCTGCCTGCCTGCAGAGATCTGCCTTTTGCCGTGTGGTAAGGGACCTGTCCCTGTCTAGAGAGACCTGTGAGTGTCTGATGGACCCATCTCCAGATGAGTAAGTCTATACAAGTTTGGGGTAAATGCAGCGCCACATATCAAAACCGTATCTTCCAACTTAGCTCTTTTTTTTTTTATTTTTTATTTTTTTTTACCACTAATAAAGCTGCTATGACTCCTAAGTCTGTTTCTCAGTTAATGTCAAAGTCAGGTGAAGGACATGCATACACACACAAACACACATAGACACATGCACACAAATATCAGTAAGTCACAATTCCTTCATTGATAAATGGTAGGACTAGATAAATGCTAGAAATCTTTACAGTGCTGCTAGGGATGAGGAGGGAGACAGAGGGATGGCATTTTGTTTGTTCTAAAGCATAGTTTACAGCTCATATGAATCCCTGGACCTAAATGGCCCTTCTTAGCTCCATTCCAGGATTATATTATCAGTCTCATGCCAGTGCCCTTCTAGGAAACCCTCCCTGCATGATGACTCAAGATCGCACCGATTTTCTCTACTTTGACCCTTGATAACACTTGCTTGGATCTCGCAGTTCATAATTATTTTTAAAACTTGTTCTCTAATTGCTCTGAGTATATATATTGCTTTTCTCTTAAATTAGATTGCAAACTCCCTGCTGGCAGGACCATGTCTTTTATTTATTTGGGATCCCCTCCTCTCAACGTTGTTTAACAACGCTGGGGCACCTTACATGGGCATCGTTATGCATTATTTGATTAACTTAAATAAAGGAAACACTTCTTCAAAAAAAACCCACTTGACATCCTTTTCCTCTTTGAAGATCACTTTGTCTTAGAAATTATTCTTTATTTCAAAACATAGTATAAAGATTTTCCACATAGACTTATTTCCCCAAGAAAACTGCATAGTTCTTTAAGACTATCATGTAATCCTCTGAGTTATTCTTATTTCAGAAATGTATTGAATTTTTTGCTATTACTTTGCTCTCTCAGTTTTTTAATTTATGACTGTCTCTATTTGTGAGGCTGCTGGTCTAATTATATTATTTTAGATAGGCTAATTCCAGTTAGGCCAAAAAAGAGCTTGCTTTGGCTCTGCCTGACAGTTGTGGCGGTGGTACGAGACTACATAGAGAAACCCACATATCATAATATAAATATTTAAAAATTATATACATCATGCAAAAATATTTTAGAAAAATGTAGGTCCTATCTTTCTACTTTGAAAAAATTTCTTTCTTTTTTCTTTTTTGCTCTTTCTTTTCTGAATTTTACTTTCATATTTTCTTTTGCTGTCATGGCCTTAACTTGTATTCATTCTCAATGACCTAAAAGAGTAAAAATAAAATATAATCACATTCAAAGTGTTCAAAATTTGAATGTATTTTCCATCAGAAATGTAAAGTAAATGTAAAAATTGAAAAATTAAAATATTTTGTTTAAAAATGATTTTCTAAATTATTCAAAAGTGTCTCTCTTAAAATTGAAAAGAGAAATATAAATTATAATTATTGAATATAAAAATTCTAAATCAAAAGTACTGAAGGGGGAAGTGGCTGTGGCTCAATTGGTTGGGCTCCCATTTACCATATGGGAGGCCCCGGTTTCGATTCCCAGGGCCTCCTAGTGAAGGCAAGCCTGTCCGGCTCACCGCACTGCACGGTGAGCTGATGGCCCGTGCGACGTGGTGAGCTGCCACAGCAAGATGATGCAACAAAGGGAGACAAGCAGACACAGAAAAACACAAAGCAATTAAACACAGAAAAAAACACAATGCAATTAGACATAGTGAGCACAATCAGCAAGAGGGGGATAAATTAAAAAAAAAAATTTTAAGTACTGAAGGAAAATTTTCTGAAAATGTATTTGCATTTATTTACATATTTTATTAAAAAGTAAACTATTCTCAATTCTCATTTTCAACGCCCATCCAGTGGCTGATCTGAAGAATTGACATAAATAAATGTGAATTTTTTTTTTAAAGAATTGGTAGCACACTTCATGCATGTTATGTCTAGCCTCCATATAAATACATTTAAGAGAAATATGAATTATTTTATATTGCAATATGTTCTGCAGCCACCATGTTCAGTTATTGCAAATACTACACTCATTCATGAATACTTCTGGAAGCACAAGTTATGATGTGAAGGAAAGCAAGTAAATGGATGGTTGGCACACTGGGTAAAGAATACTACATTATGCAAAAATCTCTTGTAGTCGTGCTATCTGAAAGAAGGATCAGTAAAGTTAGTCTTTTCTCTTACCCAAGGTGCTTCTGCTATTCAAACCTGTCCAAAATTGCTTGTGTCCATCTCCAAATTTGGCAAGGGAATAACCCACAAACCTTCTAGCATCTAAGATGAAGTCACCTTTTCATTTAAGGACATAGGAGAAGAGATGTAAAGAAGCATTTCATTGGGACCTGAATGCCATTAAACAGGAGAATGGGTGTTGAAGGTTATGGGACACACTGTGCCAGTGCTGAGCACCAGAAACCAGGTGTCAGAGGTGACCATGTGCTATTTAATGAATTTATTTTCTTGCATTTGTGATATGTGGGGCCTTCTGAAGCACACAGGACCTAAGTAAGCAGGACCCCTTGCCCAGGTCAAAGGTTGTTACTAGTGCTCCTAAATTCAATCACTGAAAGACAAACAGTTCCTTTCTAGTCCTGAGTATTATTCATGGACTAAATGATTAAATTATTTGTGGTGATAGAGTACAATAGTTAAGAGATCAGGCTCTGGAGACATAGTCCCCATAACCTGTCTGTGTCTCAGTTTCCTTATCTGGAAAACGGGGATGAAAATAATGGTATCTACCCCAAAGGATGGTTACGGCTACTTAAACACACCTGTCTCACTGAGCAAAGTGCCGAGACTAGTGCTTGGATCACAGTAAGAACTAGGTATGCATTGCTATGATTATCATTATTTTATATGTACCTTTCAAAGCCTTGTGTATAGCCAATCCATTCTTGGAAATAGCACAATAATTATAATAATTACAGCCAGTTCTCGAGTGCCTTCTATGTGCCAAGTACAGCATTTACTTATTTAATCCTCAGAATGGCCCCAGAAGGTAGGCATTATTGCCAATTCTCAAAGGAAGAAAGTGAAATAAGAAAGTAATCTGATCAAGGGCACAGGCAGAGCTTCAAATTGATGTTGTCTGAGACCTTTTGTGCTTGGTAGACCTAGTCTGTCTCTTAATCTCTTATCACAGAGGACAGTGATGTTGCTATTTGTAAGGATGAAAGTTGATGTGATTTGTAATCACCACACCTTGAGCTCTTTGAAGGCAGAGCTGGTTTATTTTTGTTTTTCAGCTCTTAGCACAATGCTTGGAACATGGTAGATGCTCAATAAATGTTTGTTGAATAAATGATGCATCCAGAGTCAACAACATGGTAGGGAAATTAACAAGAATAATATTTTGTGAATTGACAGTCCAAAACAGATTCATTGAAAGTATTACCTCTACCTTCATCTTAATTTTTAAATGATAAATACTAATTTTTTAAGTTTAGACATATCTGTAACTCTTAGCTCTTGCTTTGGTCTTTTTAACCATGGCATATGGACCTCTACTCTTCCATGAAACTTTTTTTTTGAAATGAGCACTGGGTTTTTTCAAATTCCTTCTGGCTCCAACTATTAGTCCCATGATCCTTGCTAGAAGAAAAATTACAGGATGTTGGAAGATGCTTTGCTTGTTTAGAATTCAACTGTCTGGGGTGAATTTTTTTCTCAGAAAAATTTCATGTACACAAAGGCTCATACTAGCTTGGAAAATGGTTGTTTGGCCCATCCACCATTTTCAATCACATTTAAATTTAGGTTTGTATATTTATGGATATAGTGGTGATCCCATGGAATTTGATTCTGAGAGTTTCACTTCCTCAGGAGTTTCATAAGGAGCTATCTGCACTTAGAACGGAACACCATCTAAAGAGGCATTTCCCAGTAAGTTGTGTGTATGGGGTGGGGGTTGAATTAACCCCTTCAAGTTCACCTCTCTTCCACTAGCCCAGAAAAAAACAGTGATTTATTTACTCTTGAATCCAGATTGGGGAAACAAAAGGAACCTCAAGCAAACTCATGCAGCATAAGCCCAAGTTGTTGCCAAGTGCTAACTGAAATGGTGGTGGAAAAAGGATTGTATCAGACACATCTCCCAATAGCCACTCTCCCACCCTTTCCTACTGATAGGAACTTGATTTTAACTGGGTCTATGGCCCCTCAGAAAACGGAACAAAACAAAATGACAGCAGAAAACTTCCCGTTGCAGTTAGGAATATCCTTGTGCCTAAATTCTGACCAATGAAATGTTAACAGCATTGTCTTGAGATTTCCTGGAGGTCTCCTTAAAGGGAGATCATGCAAACTTCCTCATCTCTATATCCTTCATTTGGGCTGAAAATAAAATGTGATGTCTGGAACTCAAGCAGTCATACTGGGCCATTAGGTAGAAGTTACATTCTGAAGGTGGCAGAGCAATAAGGTAGAAAGAGTCAGCATCCTTGATTATAGAGATGCCACACCAGCTAGCACTGCTAACGTCCTGACTTCTTTTATGTAAGAGTGAAATGAATGTATGTCTTGTTTAAGCCATTGCTATTGGTAAATTTCTGTCTTTTACAGCTGTACCTCAAACCAAGAAAGAGAAGGATCTCTTGGAGTCCCAGTCTTGGTTTGCTACACTGCTCTGACAAATATCACAAAATGGGTTGACTTAAACAATGGGAATTTACTGGCTCACAGTTTTGAGGCTAGGTGAATAGGTAAAGGCAAGCTTGCTTTCTCCCTGAATGCTGGCTTGCTGGCAGTCCTTGGGGTTCCTTGGCTTCCTATCACATGGTGATGTCCTCTCTTTTCTTTTACGGGTTTTTGTTGATTTCTGGTTTCTCCTTGTGGCCATATTTAAATTGCTTTTATAGAGCCTTCAGTAATCCAGATTAGGACCCACTCTCATTCACTTGAACTACATCATAACCAAAGATAACATTTTCAAGGGGTTCTAGTGACAGTGGGTTCACACCCACAGAAATGCAAATTAAGAACATGCCTAAATTGGAGTACGTAATTCAATCTACCATAGTCCTCATATATTGTTCTCTCTCAGACAAAGTAAAAAGGAGGATCTGACCTTATCTTCATGATCATCTTATTTTTCTACTCCCTACTGCAAATATTATCCTATTTCTTTGTGGCCCATTAAAGCCAAAAACACCTAGAGTGCTTCTTCAAGGAGAGGGAACTTGTCAATTGCTCTGCCCTAGCTAACGATCACAGTAGCAGTTTCTCAAATAATATGCTTATATTCTCCCAAGATGGCCTAATTAAATATTTTGGGTTTTGTCCTGTGAAATTAGTTTAAATGATTTCCCTGCACTTAACATGGTTCATTAATTTCTTACCATTAAGGGAACTAGAACCTTTTCTTAGAGCACCTAGAAAAGCAAACTAGGCAAATGTGACTTTTAACCTCAAACTTCAAACTGGTTTATATAGTACATTGAAAAGTATCACACAACTGTGCCCCAGGAAGCCTGGGTTTTCTTTTCAAATATTTCCTCATTTTCATAATTTAACCTCTAACATGTTTCAATTCATTATTATATATTGAGTCCTAGGTTGTAAGGTTATAATTTAATTTATTTTTAAGTTTGGAATCATTCAATAAAGAATAATTATCAGAGAGATAAGAGTAGAGGATGGAAGGAGAAAAGAAAATGAAAGTTAGCTTTTAACACAGAAGAAAAATTATCTACGTGCACAGTAAGCCTTTTGGCTAAATAAATTCTTATAAGGAGTGCCAAAGATTTTTAACCAGCAAGAACAGAAGCCTGACAAAACCAAAAAGGCAAGTTTCCTTATGCTCTAATAAGATAATTCTGTCTTCATAATTAGCAAATTGATGTTGCTAAAATAGCACATGAAAGAGTATGCTCAAATGTTCCCCCAAAGGGAACAAAATGCATGATTCAGAACTATGAGCAATGGCAGCATAGGATGACTTGACTTTAAGGAAATGCACATAATTGCCAAATCGCATCCTCAGGCACTAGAATGTGTGTGACTCCTCTACCCACTACAGACTCTTGTCTCTAAGATATGTCGACACATTTATTTGTCATGAGCCTTAAGTCTGCAGGACGTTGTAATACAAAAAAAAAAAAAAAAAAAACCACACAAAAAAACACACAACATTGGGTCCAAGGTCAGAAGACTTGAGTTCTAGTCTAGGCTCTAATACTTATGGTCTTGCACATGCTGCTTGACCTTGCCCAAGGTCAGTTTCCTTATCTGTAAATTGGTTTTAATAATACCTGCACTGCTTGCCTCGCAGGTCTGTTGTGAACATCAAATGATATCTATGTATCAGTGCTTTGTAAGTTATAAAAGTTAGGTATTATTCTATTACTGCAGGGTTTTCCATCTATACCTTGAGATCTACTTGTGCAATTTCTTTCCCTGAAAATCTTTTTTAAAAATAAGGAGTCAGTCTGGAGGATCTTTCAATGGCCTCTCTCAAGAGCAAATCACTTAACCTCTTGAGCTTCTTTATCCATGAGAAGTTGTACTTGATTGATAGGTCAAAATTTTATTTAGCAGCAGCAGCAGCAAAAAAAAAAAAAAAAAAAGAATGTAATTAACTTATTCAGAAGATCAACACATAAAATGTTCAAAAGCAGAGTTTCTCTTGGTTGAGATGGTTGTAGCTGGAGTGAGAATTGATGCCTCATTGGACTTCTCCCCCACTATGTCCCATTCAAGCAGTCACTGAGCCTCCAGCCTCAAACCTCAGACTCTTCCACTCTAACTTTCTACAGTGTTGATGTTATGAATCTGACCTTTAAGTTTCTGCAATTCTTCAAGCAAAAATCTCTCTACTATGAAGGAGTAAAGAAAAGCTGTTGTATGTTATGGATGAACAGATGCCCTGGCCTCTTCAATGTCTTTAAATACCAGATAGTCCATCACTGGTGTCACCCTGAACTCTTGTTAACCAGCCAACACATTTGTTGAAATACGGCCAAGTCAATCTAACCAGAATAAGGGCCAAATTCCTTGAGATGGAGGATGTCTTTAAGAAGCTACGTGAAATATCTCAGCAGCCTTCATGGAGCAGAGAACTCTGCCTAAAACTATAAAAGTAAATATTGAATGGGCAACTGTCCAAGTTGTTCTCCACTAAATATACAGCAGAGCTGCAGGCTCTTTGAAAGTGTTTTCCGTAAGAATGACTCAGAGTTGAGGAAGCCACTTATAACAAAGCAAGCAAGTCAGGCCGTTTCTCAATGGCCCAAAGAAGAGAGATTGCTTAGGGAAACTGACTTCAGGATACACGGTTCATAAAATCACAGAATGTGAGAGTGATAAGTGATGTTAGAGAATAACCAGTCTATCTTACAAATGACAAAGCTGAAGTCTAGAAAGACCGTGAGCTGCTCAAAGTTATAGATTCATTCCGGTTTCGTTACATAAACATAAATTGAGTACTAATTATGTGCTGGGTGGGAGGAATAGGAAGGCAAATAAAATAGGATCCCTGTCCAAATAGTGAAAGAGGACAGACAAATAAATCAACAATTGCAATTAGATGGTTGCAAAACCAGGACTCAAACTCTGTGAACAAGGTCTTAAGCCAGGGACTGTCCACCACCTCACACTGCCTCTCAAATTAAAAAGCTTGAATGATTAGTAGGGAGGGGTCGTGACCAAACCTATCCAGAGATATATTAAACATAGAGCTTTGAGGTTCACAGGTACTTATCCACATTTCTTAACGGCCTATGAGTAGTAAAGGGGTCTCTATTCTTATATGAAAAAAAATTCTTACAAAGATTGGTAAAAAGGTTGTTTGTAAATGTTTAGGAATGAATAGAAATGGTGAAAGCAAGTCATAGGATTCTTAATTAGTAGCGCTAACATATGGGTATGATGGTGTGTTTTTTGTTGGTTTTATTTTTTTGGAGTAATATCGATATCTAATATCAATGCTAATATTGATTGAAGTGATGAAAGTACAAACTTGGTTATTATATCAAATGCCATTGATTGTACACTTTAGATAAATTATTTGGTTTATGAACAAAAAAAATTAGGGTGAGTTGGGAGAAAAATACACCAAATGTAAGATATGGGCTATAGTTAGTAGTAATATTTTGACAATGCTCTTTCATAACTTGTTACAAATGTTTCAAAACAATGCAAGGTGTTTGTGGTGGGGTGATGTATAAGAGCCCTGTATGATGTTATGAATGTTTGTTTTGTAAATTAAAAACTTTTACTATACAGTTATTGTTTATGGAAGTTCATGTATGAAAGTTATATTTCAATAAATTGTTTTTAAAATGAAAAAAAAAAAGATTTTTCATCCATGCTTCACTAAGGAAATCAATGATAGAAAAGTCTACAAAGAAAAGTTATCATGCATGACCTTTGTTCATGAAACTTTAAAACTTTCAGAGTCACCATTAAGTTCAAAGTCATGAAAAATTCCATTAGCTGCTGGCATACTTTTCAATCTATTTAAGCCAGAAAGGGAGAGTTTAATTAGCCGTCTGCATAAGTTTATTTTTCTTTAGTACATAAAATACTGAAGAAAGATTCAAAGATCTATATCATCATCCAGAAAAAGACAAAAACAAAGGCAAACAAAAGCCTGTGGTTACACCTGTAAAATTTCATGCCTTCATTACTGGCAAGACTTTGACATGAATTCTTTCCTATCACTTTCTGCTTATCACGTCCTTTCTAAACTGATGTGGTTTTCAACTACATTGAAGTAAATAAAACCTGCACATATACCTAACAGGAAAATTCTAAGGAGCAATATCATTATCCCTTCATTTATTTGGCGCAAGTATACTATCAGCAGACCTGAGGTCAGACTACTTTATAAAGATTCCATTATCTATCCATCTATCCATTCATTCATCCAGCAAGCATTTATTGCCCGCCTTCTACAGGAATACCATGATATAAGGAGCTATGTGGACTACTAAAAACATATAATACTGTTTCTCAAGGTGTAGTTTGAATACCCACCTGCGAAGAATCCCCTGGAGCACTTGTTAGGAAAGTTTAGGTGCCTAGACCCTGCTATTAAGATCTACGATATTCATTATACTTCCTGGTTGCAAGCAACAGAAACCAACCATGGCTACCTTAAACAAAGAAGGAACTGACTGGAATGTTATCAGGGGTTCACAGACTATACCAGAGATTTGAACCAAGGGAGCTTTAGAGGAACCCATGGCAAAAATCACAGAACAGGAACAATGTGGTATGCGTGCTGATACTGTCGTTGTCCCTGGTTCTCACCTTGTCCTTGCATCCCTGCTCTAGATTAAAAGCTCTCAGAAAGAGCTTCCACATAATGGAGCCTAAGGCCTGAGACAGACCCGGGTGACTTTTTTCTAAGACTGTACCTAAAGAGAGATTCCTCTACAAGGTGATTGAAATGCAATTGGAAAGTAGAGTTAAATGCTGGTTAAAACTGGCAAGAGCCTGTTACCTATTAAACCAGAATTTCTGGGGAAATGGATGTGGCTCAAGCGAATGGGCCCCTGTCTACCATATAGGAGGTCCAGGGTTCGATTCCCGGGGCCTCCTGGTGAAAAGCAAGCTGGCCCACATGGCTAGCTGGCCTGAGTGGAGAGCTGGCCCATGCGGGGTGCTGGTGCAGCAAAATGACACAACAAAAAGAGACACAGAAGAGAGATAATAAGAGACACAGCAGACCAGGGAGCTGAGGTGGCACAGGAGATTGAGCACCTCTCTCCCACTCCAGACAGTCCCAAGATTGGTTCCCGGTGCTGCCTAAAAAGAAGACAAGCAGACACAGAAGAACACACAGAGAGTAGACAGTGAGCGCAAAACAACACGGGGTGGGGTAAATAAATAAATCTTTTTTAAAAAATCAGAATCTCTGAAGGGTAGGCTGAGGATTTTCTACATTTTTAACAAGCATCTCAGATGATTCTAACATATTCTAAAGTCTGAGAAATACTAACATAAAGGATGTGATCTAGACTTTAGCATAGATTTAAATCAAGTGAAAAGTATAAATATCATACTTATGAGACTGAGGAATAATTCCAAGGTCCTGATCAGATGTTATATTCCTCTAGACACTACGCCTCATATCCACCTCTCATTTTCTTTAGCTATCCATATAATAAAAAATGACCGTCGTTATAAAAAGCGATCTTATGTTTATAAAGTCAATTACAACTGAATATAAGTGTATGTGCATCTTTTGTGGGAAAAAAAAGTATCTGTGCATAAAAGTAAGTTTAGAAGACTACACATTAAAATGTTAACATAGAAAGGAAAGAATAATGGAAAATACAAACAAATGCATAACAACTGGGTAGAATGTATGCATAATAAAAGTAAAAGTAACTGAAATGCTTTATTCCAAACTCTTACAGATACTTTTCTATGTTTTCTAATTTTTCTGGAATGATAAAAAAAAGGTGGTCCAAATCCAACCCATTGGGACTATAATTAATCATCATTACTGACAATGTTCACACTTCATATGGTTGGTAGTTTCAGATCACCCCAAAACACTACATGCAAAATTTTTTAAAGTTACAGAAATTTTTATCAGCATCACCTACTGAATGTCAAATAAAGAGAAATGGTCACTGACAAGATACTACAGTGCAGTTTATGAAGTAAAGTACTTATTTATTTATTACAACCAGCATTTGAATGCCATCCACATATATAGCTTTATTCTAGGCACTATGTTATGGTAAAAATGTAGAGGACAAAAATACCTCCCTCCCTCCCCCTTAGATGGCTCCCTCATCTGTCTGCTGGTTGTTTGCTCATCTTCTTTAGGAGGCACCGGGAACCAAACCTGGGACCTCCCATGTGGGAGGCAAGTGCCCAACTGCTTGAGCCACTTCTGCTCCCTGCTGGTTGCAGCGTCCACTGGTTGCAGCGGTTGCTGGTTGCAGTACCTGCTCGTTGCAGCATCTGCTCATTACGGCATCTGCGGTGGTTGCAGGTTGCAGCATCTGCTTGTTGTGGCATCTGTGGCAGTTGCTGGTTGTGGTGTCTGCTGGTTGCAGCTTCTGCTGGTTGTGGCAGTTGTGGCATCTGCTCGTTGCCGCATCTGCTCATTGCAGTATCTTCTCTCTGTGGCGGTTGTGGCATCTGCTAATTGTAATTTCTGCTGGTCTTCTTTAGGAGGCACCAGGAACCAAACCTGGGACCTCCCATGTGGGAGGTGGGCTCCCAATTGCTTGAGCCATATCTGCTCCCCCAAAATACTTTTTAATAGGAAACGACTAAACAATAATGTAAAAGCAACTTATAAACGAATACATGATGGTGTAATCTAGATTCTAAAGATATGTCTGGTTTAATAACCCTAAAGCATTTAACCATTTTCATCCCAAAACAACTCCAGTGGATGAGAGCAAGATAGATAAGCAGCTCTTTTGTGTTGCGTTGGCATGAGATAGGCGATAGCAAAAAATAAAAGACTGATGGGCAGTTCTGAAACAGGGCATCAATCACTGTGTGGTAGCTGTGGCCCTGGGCAACCAAGAACAGCCTGAATTATTTTTTACAGAGAAATGTGTATCAGGCACTGACAATTGCCTTGCTTCTAGCTGATTAGAGGGCTTCGAAGCAAAACTGAAAACA